>JAXQQM020069619.1:0-116354 GCA_034641835.2 Pinus albicaulis
TCCAGTATAAATTTGCTGCAAAATCTTCAAAGCGCCCATGGTGAAGATGGCTCAATCTGTTGTGCCATAATTCGCCCTCATCCCGGCTCACCACTTCTTCTACTTTGCCCACCATTGCAGTGCATCCATCTACCTCCAGCTTGTAGAGATTCTTAATTCAAACCCCTATCTTCTTGGTTTGACCTGTTGTTTTATGTCGAAGGAAAGCTTTTCCCTCACTGAAAACAACATCATAACCTTTGTCTTCCAGCATTGCGATTGAGACCAAGTTCTTCTTCAGACCTGGAACATGCATGACATTCTTCAATAAGAATGGATTACCGGACTCCCTCTCAAAGTTAATGGTCCCAATGCCATTCGCACTGTACCAACCATCGTCACCCATCTCTATATACATCTGGAGGTCCTTCTCCTCCAAGTCACTAAACAACTCTTTTTCTCCCGTCATATGGAAAGACGCACCACTATCAAGATACCAAATTGATCCCATGTAGCTTGAAACCAAGAAAGTGATCAAGGAGAAATCAAGCTCAAATTGCAAGGCTAAGGCCTCTCAGGCTACAGATCCAGCAGCCTGCTTGTTCTTCTTCTTCTTTGGATAGTTAGTGGTGAAATGTCCATGCTCGTGACAGTGAAAACACTTCACTTTGGACAAATCCTGCTTCTTGCCTTTAGCACCGAATTTTGAAGAAGATTTCTTCCCCTTCCCTTTCATTGCTTTGGCATCCAAAGCACAAATCTCTTCATATTCATTCTTTGATGAAGATCCATCCTTGGTACCCCGTCTTATCTCCTCCTGCACAAGATCTGACCAAAGTCGCTCCCATCCCAGCAGTTTCTCCTGTCCATTGACAGAGTCTTCATAGCTATGCCAACTCTTTGGTAGCCCAAGGAGAGCCAAGCTCACCAAGTCTTCATCATCAATATTAACCCCCACACTTCCTAGTTCATCCTTGTAGTGGGCAAACTTTGTGAGGTATTTTGGAATATTGTCGCCTTTCTCCATTTTTATTTTTCTGAGCTTGTCTTTAAGCACCAACTTCCTCTGGTCACTTCTGCTTTGCAAAAAGTCTGTCAAAGCGTTCCACATTAAGAATGGAGTGGCTTTCCCATGAATTCTGGAAACAATATGGTCCTTCACACCTTCCAACAGAATCCTTCTCGTCTTTGCTGCCTTCTTTTGCCATGCATCAAGTAATGCAGCATCGCTAGATCCCGGCTTAGGAACATCGCTATCGATGAACTCCTTCAGCCCATTATCCTGAAGCACCGCCTCCATCCTGTCCATCTAGGCTATGTAATTCAAGCTCCCATCAAGGGCATACTCCAATCTCAACCCGTTGAAAGACATTTCAATGTATACTCGATTTCTGTACCAATAATCTTCTGTGGCAAATTCGAATTGTCCACCAGCACAAACTCACTTCACAATTGCAATCTTCAATCAACAATGCTCTGATACCATGTAGAAATTATATGCACTAAGCATGCATATTTCCTAGATCCACCTAATATCACACTATTTAACTTTATGCAAGATACTGAATCTATTCCACTTGTTAATCTTTTGCGGAAAAATTAATTGCACACACATGTGAAGCATAAACAAAAATAATCAATTACACATAACACAGTTTTTAACTGGGAAAGCCTGAATCTAAAAACCCCAACTATATATTATGTAACATGGAGATCATATGAAAATCTCATACAAGCATACAAAGCTTATTACAAGCTCTTAGTACAGTACAATTTTCATACACTAATCAGGCCTAATCTTGCAAATCCATGCACCGATCTTTGCCACCTGCTAGCCTGCCTCCACTGCGCAATATCTGCTGAAGAATAACTCTGAATGAATTTGAATTACTCCATCCTTAACTGCACAATCCTCATTGGAATCTCCACTGAGTGTTGGATGCAATCAATGGAACACCTAATCCTCCATGGGTAGGTGTGGAATATGAAAAGTCACAATGGAGTCCAAGTGACCTTGGAATGTGAAACCAAGAGTCACACCATTGTACTATAAATGTACATCTTTGTATAATTGAAAATAAGAAAGCCTCACGCTTATCCTTCATTGTGTTGAGTCTCTTGTGTGTGTGCATTCTTTTTCTCATACACCATGTGTGTGCTTCAACATGGTGTTTAACATGGTATCAGAGCGGGCGATTTCTGGCCCTGCTCCAAATTGAGTGAGCCATTTGTGTTTATGGCCTTCATATCTGCAAAAATTCTTGGCATTTTTGCAGCACTCAGAAATTGGGAGCAGCAATGCACATCTGAAGCACTCAGAGATTTCCGCAGCAGTGTTTTTGCCGCCATTAAGAAGTGTTTTGGAGAAGGAGCAGCATTCAGAAATTGGCAGTGTTCAGCATTGGTTTTGAAGAAGGTAGCACTGCCCATTTGAAGGTTTTCATTCTAATTTTTCTCTGCAATTTCTGCTCATTAAAATCTGCATCATTTTGAAAGCGCTGTTGAAAAGTGTTTAAATTGAGTTTCTGAAGAAGAAGAAGTTTCTGGCTTTTATTGCAAAAGAAATCTGAGTTTTTTCCGCTGGAAAATTCTTCATCTCTGCATTTTCCTGTTGCTGGGCTACTGGAAAGATTTCTAGATTTTCACTGAAAGAAATCTGAGTTTTTCTGCTATCTACATTTTCTGCTGCTGAAATTAATTCTGCTCTATATTTGGAAGAAAAGAAAATTCTGTTGTTGCCATCATTTTTGCAATCTCTGCAAACTGTTTTACTTCTCTGCTCTGCTATTTTAAAAAATAAAAAAATTTAAAAAAAATAAAAATCCCTGCAATTCCATGGCCTTTCGGCCCCCTTACCCAGCTATCATTGCTTAATCCCTATTACTCCCCCTCTGGAATTACACACCTCTCCCTACCCTTACGCACTGTCACTCACTCCTTATTTCCTCACATCTCTGCAATTTACTACACCCCTGCAGGCACCTACCTCCTTATCACTCCACGCTCAACACTCATCCCGCGCTTCTGCAATCTCACAATACCCAACTCACCTCACAGCTCACTCTCCACCGCTACTCCCCCCTCTCCATTCCCTACGGCCCTCTCACACTACACTTATCGCTCCCACAGGCTTCAACTCGGCTCTCATCCCCCACTCCCTGCGCCTACCCTCTGCAACACGCAGTCGGCCCTCACCTCTGCAACACGCAACCGGCCCTTCCACGCGCGCTGCCACTTCACCACTCCATACTCCCTACGCTCTGCAAACCCGCATCTCCATGCCTTCACCTCTCATCACACAACCTCCGATCAACGCACTCTCCCACATTTCTGTTTTAAATTTTTTAACTCGATTTTTAAAATTATCAATTAATATCTTTTCCCTCCATTCAACTCATAACCGGCCTCCCTCCGTTAATACAACAGTCCGCCCCTCATTCAATTTTTAAAATTCGATTTAATCCCCTCCCCATTTTTAATATATCCCTTTCCCATTTTAATTTCTTAATATCCCTTCTTTCCTCTTATTAAAATTCCCCTACCTTCCCTTTTTTAATTCGACTTCTAAATCTTTTTAAATCCCTCCCTTTTTAATAAACTACCCTCCATTATTTTTTAAATCCCTTCCTTTTTAATAATTCTCCCTCCCATATAAATACATTACCCCCCAATCCCTTTTTTAATAATCCTTTTTAACATTTCCCTTAAATTCCCTTCCATTTTAAAATATTTCTCATTTTTAATTAATTTATTTAAAAAAAAAAAAAAAAATACAGGAGAGAGAGAGGAGAGAGAGAGGAAGAAGACTTGAAAAGCAGAAAGGAAGAAGAAATGGCATAATGAGAAAATGACGAAATGACAAGAAAATTGCAGATTTTACATTGTGATTTGTGGCATTGACATAAGGGTGATGTTTTTGAAGAAATTGACATTTGAAGACAAGTTTGGCATCATTGAAAACAACTCTTTGAAGGAAAATTCAGCTGCCTCAAAGGCCTCTTGCACAAGTGTTTTCAGCTACACATTTACAAAATATTTTTCAGAGATATTGTGTTGAGCTGACATTGTTTTGCATCTTCATTCATAGTTGGAATCAGTATTTGAGTTGTTGGATTGTTGATTTCCCTCCATCATTTGAGGAGCACACTTTGTACTTTGAGAGTTCTCTTGAGTCATTTGTATTTGTTGAATCACATTGTAAACGGGTGCATTTTCGGTTGAAGCCGACACCCTCTTCATTTTTGAGCCTAAATTGTTGAAAATGGCCAAAATCAATGAGGCATTAGTGTTGTTGAATGACCTCATTCATTCAAATGTTCATGATATGATAAAAATGAGCAAGGATGCTCTATGTAACATTCAGAGTTGTTTGCTAGATGCACAAGAGAAGATTGAGTTTTTGCAGTTGGAATCTCAGCTTCAGCAAGAAGAACTTCAGCAAAAGAGTCACCATTCTGAACCTGTTTCTGTTCAGAAGATTGTGAAAGACTCCCACCAGCAGCAAGTCAGCAAAGTTCCAGTTGATTCCCATTCAGTTCCTTGTACTAGAGCAGATTTACATGCAGATGCAGCACCTCAGCCCGCACTTCCTAAGCCCATCATCAGACCTTGGGAAGAGCTTGTCCACAACAAGCACCGAACTGGTCTTGGATATGACAAGGATGTGTCCTTTCATATTCCAGACTACACCAAGCCCATCATATTTCAGAGTGCCGGATTCTTGTATGACAGTTCACCTGCAACTGTTCCAGATCCTGTTCCACTTCCACAACAGATTGAGAAATGCCAACACTGTGATCAAGTTGGCCATATGAAAGATCATTGTTTTGATCTTCATCCATGCAAGCACTGTGGTCAGCACACCCATTCTTCACACAGATGCTTCAGACACAAGCCTCCTGCAAGAACCAAGATTCATCTTGGATGGATCGCTTCTTGGCAATGGGCATCAGCAGCCAAGAAGATGTTTACGACACATGTTAGAACTTGTTCACGGATATTGAACAAACTTGCAGTTGAGTTTTTGCCATCATCTCACCTTGTCCCTGACAGGGGGGAAAATGGTGGTCATGTACAAGCTTCGACATCAGATCAAGCGAGCCTGAGCCACAATCTCTCATTCCATGTTCAGAGTTGTAGCCAGCAGTTCAAGCGAGCCTGAGCCACAATTCTTCAATTCCGGATTCAGAGATGTAGCCAGAGACACGGATGCCCATGAGCATGCCTTCGGTTGGTGGATAACCTAAAACCATCATTTTCGGTTGGTGGATAACCTAAAACCATCATCTTTGGTTGGTGGATAACCTAAAACCATCATTTTCGGTTGGTGGATAACCTAAAACTATCATCTTTGGTTGGTGGACAACCTAAAACCACCACAGGTAGTAGACCTCCCTTCTTTTAGGTCGAAGGTCTCCCTTTTTTATGAGGGACAATTCCTCTAGCAAAAGCCTTCAGCTTCTTGCCAGTTTTGGAAGAGTTCCGGGAACTGCAACATGTATTGCGTTCCAGTGTTTGTGGTCATCCTAAAACCACCTCTTTTTTCCAACATTTCAGAGAGTTGATTCAGCCCAAGTGCTGCCATGTATACTTTGCATATTTGTATTTCAACTCTTTTCTTGGACTCACACATACCCCTTCGGATTAAGGGGGGATGTTGGAACACCTAATCCTACATGGGTAGGTGTGGAATGCGAAAATTCACAATGGAGTCCAAGTGACCTTGGAATATGAAACCAAGAGTCACACCATTGTACTATAAATGTACATCTTTGTATAATGGAAAATAAGAAAGCCTCACACTTATCTTTCATTGTGTGTTTAGTCTCTTGTGTGTGTGCTCATCTTCCTCATACACCATGTGTGTGCTTCAACAACATGAAATACCTTCCTCATATAAACATACAAATAGTTCAAGATAGACTCTAGCAAATTTGTTATTTGATCTAGGAAATACTTGAGGTGTACTGCTCATGCAGGGTTCCTATTTGATAATGGCTTCCCTAAGTCATGTCGTGGTCAACATGGATGCAATTATCAGCACCTCAAGTATTTGTATATAATCCTACTTGATAATGTCTCCCGAGCCTTGTCAAAGTCACGTATTTAAAATTATCATAAGCACATGTTTGTGTACACATTCACCAATATTTGTGTAATATTTGTATGCCATTTGTATGATTCAACCATGTGGATCCTTTGTAATCGAAACAATTCTTTCATTTTAGTATCTATTCCGATTTCTTGCATTTCTCGACAAATTTCCATGTAATGAGTTTGGTCCTTGGAGTATATTTTCTCTCCCATTTAAGATCAAGTTGATCGGCTCTTCTTGCTCATGGCATGTTTGTTGCACGTCAACTCACAAACACAATGGTGGTCGGGTAACCTTCAGTTTGACCTGATTGAATTTTGTGATCATTGACTCCAATTTGGATAAACATATCTTGGACAATGGTAACCGATTGAGCTTACTCATGGAAGTATTTCCATTAGTTTTCCCACAAGTAAATCACAAATGTATGTTGGCTTTTTTAGCTACCCATTGCTTGAAATAATTATTTTTTGATATATTTCTTGAGATAATTTTTTTTTCT
Source organism: Pinus albicaulis (assembly GCA_034641835.2). Lineage (NCBI taxonomy): Eukaryota > Viridiplantae > Streptophyta > Pinopsida > Pinales > Pinaceae > Pinus > Pinus albicaulis. The sequence goes on from JAXQQM020069619.1 coordinate 6,576, forward strand.
GTCCAAATAGTGCTTGGAACAATTGCCAATGATAAATTTATTCATGGGGTACAGTCATATTAAGAGTTATGCGAGGGTTCATTCCATAAGGGAAATAATTAGTGGGTTTTTCAATATTGTTAAACCCGGCTTTGTGTCAAGACATAGAGATGATGAATAATCAGCATTACCAATTATAATGGGATGCCGTAGAATACATTTCCCAAAAAGTGCATCCTGATTTGATGTAGCTATTTTATTTATATACTTGGCTTCTCTTCTTCACTTTTTCTTTTCTATTTCTTTACAATTATAATATATTAGATATGTTGCTATCTAGGAGATGTGAATTAATTTCTCCTAATTTGCACGTAGCTTATACAGTGTTTCTACAATTTTTGGGGTGTGCCAAACGTATTTTTTGTCAATAATTATGGTGTTGTTTTCTATATCTCGCGTGGATAGAGTGGTTGGCCCATCTCTCAGCTTTCCATTAAAATATACTTTAATTGTGATGGTTTTACCTTCATATTGGCATGAGTGATAAAATGTGATTTCATCACATGACAAGTTTTATAGGTAATTCATAGTATACAGGTACAAACCTGATATATTGGAGATTGTAAAGATGGTTGGGGACCCTCTTACTTCTTCTGCGGTGCAAGGGATGTGCTACATAATTGATTCATTGGATTTCATTGTATGTATAGTTTTCTACTTAATTTCTACATTCAAATCGATGTATCGTATTTTCATAATCTTTGACCCTTTGGAATTATTAACTAGTTTTTTCCAAGCATTTAATGGTTTACTAATGGTATTGTGTGCATTAGTCAGGTATAGCATTGATAGAAGACAAGGGTAAAAGGTTTGTTGTGTATGTATTGTATAACAGAAGGTATATTGACCAATGTTCCTTTCATGGATCCAAGTTGATTTGGGATATCAGGAGCCCAGACAATATCAAAGCTTGTTTCTTGAAATTGTCTGGGTATTGCGTGTAAATTTCAAATTCCAAGTTTCCTTCATCTTTAGAGTTTCTTGTCATTGGTCATGCAATCATTTGAATTAGGTTTTTCTCCTTGGCTCTAACTGCACATATGATCTACCAAATAATAAATATTTCAGTAGACTATAATTTATCCTATTTAAAGAAAAATATCATCAATTTGTCAAGGTTGGAACTGGTTTTTGTCTTTTCAGTTGAGAACTTTCAGAATGTGTTCTGCTGTTGTCCACTTGGTCACATTGGTGTTTGTTGTTACCCCTAATGTTGACATGATTGGTAAATGTATATTTCTGCAAGTAAATTTGCAGATGCCCAAGGGCTGGGCGTATACACACTCTATTTTTTGGTTGAGAGTAGTCCTTCATGTGATATATTCTGGATGTTCAACATAGTGATTCTCCTTGATAATATTGTTGCCTTGGTTGGAATGATGATTCTAGCTCTCACAAGGTTGGGGATTAATGGGCGAGGTTGCTTCAAAGGGTGCATAATGTTCTTCATGAACCAACATCAAGGTGGTCAAATAATCACATCTTGGTCAATTTCACCTTATGCCGCATAGTTACATCATAAGTATACTGATGTGGTAATACACTTACCTAGTTTCATTCATGTTCATGCAATTTTTCCATAGTTTTACCTAGGCAATTTGTTTTACCTAGGCAAAAAGGAAGACTTGGGACAAATTGAAAGAAATTTTGAAGGGCCTAGTTTCCGTGATAGACTTTTCCTTTATATACAATCAATCTGAATTTTAGAAAATTTTTAAATAACTCGATACCTGTGTAGGCCAAAATAAATACATACATCATTCGAATAAATTCACCCTATAATTCTTTCGCAACAATTAGACAAATCATTAAGATGAACGGGGAATTAATTTTGGGTCTAGGTGAAGAACAAGAGTCAGACATATTTGAGTTGAATTTTAGTTATATGTTGAGGTTATACTGTAATTCAATTACATTCACAGATATTTACTCGTATCAAGATCAAGTGCATAGTTTCTACTGCCAAGGTCCCCATGAAGGAATTGATTGGAGCATTCCACTTTTTTAGAGTTGAGTTAAAAGAAACTTTTGTGATGAAAAAAATCCAAATATATCAAGTGTCCTTGAAATCAGGTGAATGCCATCTAAAAATTACTGAACTCATACTTCAAAGGAATAACTTAAAGAAATTAGAGCATTTTTCTGTTCGCAAAATAGTTAAGAGTGTCCTCTATCTTTTGTAATAGGCATGCCTATTGGAATTTGGTTGTTGATGGTTTTGGGAGGCTCAAGACAATATAACCAAAATAGATGTCAATGAATTTGAAGAAATTGTGAGGAATCTGGTTCAAGCATTTTGCCATTTAATGTTGTGAAAAAAGATTAATCATGTTTGTTGTAGTTTTTGCTATGATGGAATACCACTTTGAATTTGGCGTAGCCCCATTAAAGAGATTTTAGGTCAGTTCTAACGAAAGAACTTATTTCACTATCCCATGATGGCCCTTTTCCCTTTGGTATTTGGGCCTCAAAGATCTTATATCCATTGAAAAATTTTGCAAGTTTTATTGCCATCATGAAAGATGATCCTCATCTATGGAAAACTATACATGGATGATCCTTGGTTTAAACTAGCTCCTCCATATACCATTTTTGAATAAGGTATGCGAGAAGAGGGTGGAGATAATATTGATTTTGATCGCAGTCAATCAAGAGATTTCACAAATATTCTAACAAGTGATGCATACATGGATCATTTCTTATCGTTTACTACTTCCATCATATCACTGCGACAATACATAAATTTAATATAGGAAAGGTAATGGTTCTAGGTGCAATATTGGTGCATGATTTTACTATTTTCGGCATATTTGATTGCATTATTTTGGTGCTACAATCAACGATTATGTATCGCGTATGGCAATGGCTTCATTTAATGGTTGTGGATATGTCTGGTATTTTCATTTTTAAGTAAAAATGACAAACATTTTTTGCTTTATGAATTTATGTTTATTTTTGATCTAGTAGAGATGATTGGTGACTTGGGTTCCTTTAATCAAACAGTTTCACTATGTGGTCTACCTAGTGATATACAACTTCGCCTCTTGATGTTTTCTTCCTTATAACCATGTCACAATATTCATACCATACGGCATCAGGTGTAATAACACATGCTTGTCCTATTTTCGACATTTTCGAGTGCTTCTATTTGGTGCTTCAAACAAGTCGGCGTGTGTTACTGGTTTGGCAATTTACCAGAGTGTTTTGAGATATTTTTTTTGGATTGAATACTTTCATTACGCTTAGATGCTTCTAGATATGGATTATTTCTCAGCATTGAATTTATCATAACATCAATTTAGAAACTCGATAGAACCCTGCTATTTGTTGCCTCATTTTTGTTTAACTATCTCTTGCAATATCCGCAGATATTGATATCAATATCCTGCTAGATATTGATATCACATCTCTGCTTATCTATTGCGTGTCAATGAGATTGATTCCGCAGTAATGGCGAAATATGTCTCAAGTAGACTTTGAGATGAGCAACTTTACCATTAGAAGTTGGGAACATAAAGTAACAGTTAGAAGCGTAGATGGAAAAATGAAGCTATCAATCAAGTATTTTTTTCAATTAACCAAATCCATGAACATGTCAGTAGGAGAGTGTTTGTATTGCTTTGGTAGCAATTATTGCCGATCAAGTTACAAACGATCTTAATTCCATGCTACAAATCACAGCTTTACACATTGATATTTGACACATTGTAATGTTAAAAGAAATCAAATATTTCTTTTAACATTGATTATGTACACATCGCAGTCAAGGTTTTGTAGATGTCTCCAGCGATATTTTAGTATTGTTTGTAAAGACTCTGCTTTTCCCCGTGAGTTGGCATCCCATAAAAGTTAGACAAGAAGGTGGGTTGGAATTGTTGGCTGGTTCTAGACTCGATAGTATCATAATAATACGGTAAATAGAATTAGATGTTAGTAGAAAAGTGAGTCTTTATAATGTGATATTTACATATTGTTACCATCATGTTGTTAAATAATACACTTTATTAGACAATAATGTAGTTAAATAAATCTTTTTCAATGACAAACTGTTGAAATAATTATTTAGTCTCATATTCTACTGGCCATATCCTTCGAGTGGCAAGTAGTACCTTCTATTAAGAAAATTTGCTCTTCGTGGACATATCATGATTGTAAGTTAATCGGGGAATTTGTAGATTGTTTTACTTACTTTTGATGATGGTAGTTCCACAATGGAAATGTTTAGTTGGGTTTAGTGTGTTTATCATCTTTATATAGGGGATTGACTTCTAGATAATAGTGTTTTATGCCCTATATAGAAATTGTTCACTAAAGATGGAAATGCTTAATGAGAAGGCTTGTGTTGTTCTGTGAATGTGAATTGTAACTCTTTGTAAAAATATAGAATGTTTTAATTGTAATTTTCACTTTGTTGATCTATTTGTAGGGGCAGAGGAAATTTAAATCTTGAGGTGCATGAGGATGAATGTGAAGGAGGATGATGTCAAGTCATCAAATACCAGCATCGAAGAAGCGAAATAAGTGCTTCTCCGACTCTACTTCCTTTTGGGTGATTTTTGTTGGAAACCATCTCTCGTTTCTATCTATGCATTGTAATTCATATGTAGTAAGTTACTATTTATAATTTTAAGCAACTGCATATAAACTATATATACCTGCCAATCTAAAGATCAAGGATAAATATTCAAAATTTCAAACTCATGAATTTATTTTGGGGAAAAGGTTTTATAGATGATTTTATTTGAGGTATACTTGTGTTAGTTCAACATTAAGATTTATTTGCAAATTTTTTGTTGTTGTAAAATCCATGTATTTCTAACTATCTCTTCAGGTAAAATTTAGATATATTAAAGTTATAAATATCTTTATAGATTTTAAGTTTCACTAGTCTATCATAAAACACCTGTAAAAAGACAATACCTGTACAACTTAATGCCATTTATTGTGGTACAATTCGGATTGCCACATTTGTATTAATTAAATCTCGCTTGTTTTATATGCATTCTATATCATCAATCAAGGTATGAATGTTCTAGTTCTCGAATTATCCTCTTCAATTTCTTTGTAAGGATTGAATACGCCTAATCAAGTATAAATTACAACTGGGGCAAGAGTACAAAATTAGTATTAAAATACACCATGCTACTAATTTCTTCAAATTATTATAAATGCATTTCTTAATATTACTTCGATTTTCCATGCTTATATGGAACATTATCAAGAGAAGGAACTATAACAACAATGGATTTGTGCATGAAAGCTTTATAATTTTTTCAAACATGAAATTTGTGATTCATTACTAAGTTTCTTCTATTATTTTATAGATCATTACACGCTAAACTGATTTCTTATTTCGACCGGCATTGTATCTAACATTGTGCACAAGTATGATTTACATGTATCAATCAAAAGTATGATTTACCTATATTTGATAATGCAAGTTGAATACATCACACAATACATAGGAGTGCTATGGCTATGAATTTCAATATGAAATATCTATTGATTGCTACTATTACTATTACATATGGGGTGCTCTTCTAATGGCTATTTATTAGCTATATGTGAAGAAGGCTTTGTGGAATTTGTATTTACTATAAGATTATGAATAATGAAATGTTAATAACCAAGTAGAACGGTGTGGTGTCAGAGTATGTGTAATTCACAATTATCTTGTCTTCTTCATCGATGAATTTTCAATGTGTGAGTTTTGACCCAAGTCATTGCACCATCAATGTGTCAAGGCTCAAACTCTACCTATATGTCAACTAATTATGATCATTCCTAGGAACATGAATCCCACTTTTTGTAGGTTTAAAATTTTAACACAAGTTTGCTCTATCATGGACTTAATTCAGTACAAGGTTATCCTCAAAATTTATCAAGTTACCATGATCTAAATTTCTTATGAACTTTCAACACTATAACAAACTTGGTGCAAATTGTTCATCAATTTCGATCAGTTAGGCTATAGATGTTGATGAAAATTTTGTGCATGCCGAGAGTTGGTGAAAATGCACAATGTTGTGTAGCATTGTGTGATAAATATGGGATAGTGCAAAGCATAGTTTTGAATATTAGTCTCAGTTGACTGTACCTAATCAACTCGGCGAGTTGATTTTTAAGTTGAACGGTTAATTGTTGGTTCAATGGACATAAGATCTCGTAGGCCCAAATACCAAAGGGAAAAATGAAGTCCATCATGGGGTCTTTGTATCCATCAATCGATACATTCCATGCTTCCTCAAACTCTCTTCAACTCATATTAGTGCTAAAGGAGAAACAACACCACGCTTAGTAGAACTAGAACGTATTAAATCGGCACGAGAACTACTTCCTCACCAAACACTATAAAGCAGTACTCTGGTCTCAAAGGTTCCATTTCCAAATCCTCTAGTTCAACTACTATATCATTAGAAACCAACAACTCGAACTCCAATTAGAAAACGATTCACCATTTTGTACCGGTGATTCACCATTTGTACTAGTGATTCACAGATTTATAAGATAATATAATCTCGAGAGAGATTCGCCAAAAATATATATACATATTATATTATTAATAAAATCACCTTCCATTTTTCCTATGTATCATGGGGATTTGCCAATTTATTATACATATAAATTTAGGGGTTTCAATTTTCCTTGTATTGCATACCGAATGAATGTTTATACCGGAAAATGCAAAAAGGTCTATTGCTTAAATGTTTTTCCGAAAATCAAGGCAGAGGATTAAACAAGAGTTCCATGCAGGAGAGTGTGGAGGCTTACGATAGGCCGGAAAGCCACTGCTAACAAAATAATTAGAGTCAAAGCAGTTATTGGCCTACAATTTTCAATGAAATCCACAAAATGATAATTTCCCGTCATAATTACGTATTTTTGAGGCAAAGAAAGTCTTCCCCTTTACTCATTACAAACTTCATTATGTTGAGGCTCTCTTCCAACAATAGGGCCTAGATTTCATAGGAGAAATACACCCCGTTTCTTCTCGCACAACACAAGTGGATCCTTGCCCATAGACTATTTCACAAAATGGATAGAGGCCATACTTAGGAAGAAGACACTCGTTATCATTGTTCCTAGAAGACCACATCTCCTCTGTGTTTGGTCGCCATAGAAAGATAATCACCGATAATGCCGCCGTTTGGATCCAAGAAAATGGTTGATTTTTTTCTACGGTATCAAATAGCACTCGGTCATTCAACCGTTTTATTACCGACAAGGTATCGGCTGAATCATCAAACAAGAGCTTAGTGACCATTATCAAAAAAGTCGCCCAAGAGAACAAAGTCATGGTACAATGCTAGTTCATGCTTTGTGGGCTAAGAACTCCATTGGAATGCTCATTATCATCTTGTTTATGGGAATGTAGGCGTTGTTTCTACCAAACTTTGGGGTGACAATGATTAAACTAGGTCCAAGAGATCCTATTTAAGAAGACAAAGATGGTGAGGAGGATAAATCAATCTTATCTCCAACAAACAAGAGAAGAGTGTCTATAATAGAGCTCAGCACAGGAAAGTATAAATAAGTTGTTTGACAAATAACAAAGGCTTGTGTGGACTTCAAAATTGAGATAAGGTTCTAAATTGGGACTTAGGAGAGAGTGAATGTGAGGAAACATGGAAAATTTGACAGCTTTGTGGTAGGTCCTGACTATCCAAGCCACCGTGGTCCAAATGCCTTTTTTCATAAGAGATAAATGGTCCAGACATGTTTTGGGGTCCCGCTGCTAATGGCAAGATGTCACATTACTACCGTTGATTTCCGGTTTACGCTTTTCACTATTGTAAATACCATTGGCTTGTTTTGTTTTCAAAGAAAGAGAAAAATGTTTCAAAAAGAGAGAAAGAGAGGTTTCGTACATGCTCAAAACATGAACCTCTCAAGTGCAAATATTGGCTCTAACATGATCAAAACCCTATACAAAGGAAGTAAAGAGGGTCAATTTCAATATGCTCAAAATATGAACTAGCAAAGAAGAAAGAAGAATCAAGCCTCAACAAGCCCAAACCGTAGCCGCTAAAGAAGATGATTCTAACATGCCTCAAAAACTTCGGACAAGGAAGGAAGACGTCGTAAAGTTCAAGATTTCAAGCTCAGTAAATTTTGTTTTCTGGGGTTGTCAGTAATTTCAGTCCATGTGCAAACATCTTTATGCCATGGATCCACATCAAACCAGATCGTCTAATCTTGGTTTGACTGCTTTTAAATTTCACAGAACGTAGAGAAAGAAATATGATAGGAGGTATAACTTGTGCGTATATTAGTGTAGGTAGAGAACCAGAGGCCAGCTTAACTGGTCTCATGGAGGAATAAGGGTAGGAATAGACTAGTTTGTTTTCTATTTTCAATAAAAAAAAACGATGAAGAAGGTCTCATAAATTCAAATGCACCTTGAAGAAAAATGTTAGGACCGTAGGATGGGTAGGTAGATGGTTTAAGAGAATGTTTTCTATTGATTAATATCCATCATGTTTGTAATGTCAATCAAAGAATAAGATGGTTCATGATCGGGCTTCGGCTCTACTCCAAATATTATTCTCTAAAAGTTCTGACACCTTTCAAGAAAATGACATCCCATGGACATCATAGCCACCCATGAAATTTTCATACAAACACGTGGGCTAAATATTTTTCTAAGCCTTCAAGAGATACATTTTCATGAAAATTCCCATTCTTGGAAGCCTGTGTGTCTTTTGGTCTTGAAAATCTTCTACTGTTTATCCAAAGCTCTCACTGCCTGTGAAAATGTTTTTCTCGAAAGACTCTCCATTTGCCCCTTTGCATCCCCGCAAAATTCTCATTTTAACTCCTTTTTTTCCCCTTCTAAAATTTCCCTTTGACTCCCCAAATCCCTTCCTAAGTCTTCCAAAATATCCCATTCTAAAACCTTACAAACACCCTTGTTTGCTTAAAACTCTTTTTCCTTTTTATCGGAAAACCTCTTTTTAAGTCTTCAAAACTTTCTTTTAGCTTAAAAAATCATCCATTTACATAAACAAAGCTAGCTCCTTTCGCTAGCTTCAACTACCCTCCATGAGCCCAAGCGCAGCGCCATAACCTTTATCGCATTAGTTGATTGCTGAGCTGTTGTTTCCCTTTGTAAATCAAAATTTGATGTATGGTTTTTTGTCTTCATGAGTGCGGTGCAATACCCACCACTTCCATCTATACAGTATCCGACGTCCGCGTAAACGATTGCAGCGTCGCTTCTCCGTTTGTTAGCTCTCGCGAATATCTTCACGTATTTATTCACATTCCCAAAACCGCCCGCTATCACATAATCGTCATCGGGTAAACTTTTTATTTTGTGGCACCTTTTGCCCCCCACTGCGACCGATGTATTCCTGGTCGTTGAACCCACAGAACCAACGCCAGATTGAATCGAATCGCTCTTTTTCCATCGCTTTTTCCTCAAATACCCCACTGGTTAATATTCGCTGATTCAACGGTCTGGGAGGTATCGCATTATCACCCATCGTGGTTTTGGCCTGCTCGCTTCCATTGAATTTGACCAATATCCTTCTCGATCCGATGGTCGATTACCCCAAATCATCAACTAAATCCTCTCGCTTTGTTTCTCTTGCGTATCTCGCCCATTCATCACACCGACGGACAACATAATCGAACCACTCTGATTGGCACACTCATCGACGTGCACTCTCAGATCGCGCTCCATCTCCCACTATCGCATCTCGTAGTCTCCTTGATCCAAATCTGGGCCAGTATCCATATCACATTTTTTAGAAAACGTTTTAACATTTTGAACTCACATGATATAGGTGGTTTCAAAATGCCACGTGTCGTAAATTGAGACTCATATCGTGTCTCGGTGTTAAACCGCTCTCCTCCATTTTCACCTGCCAAAACAACTATTTCTTCACTAAACCACTTCTCTTCGGCTTTGGGACTCTCTCCCACGTTATCTCTGGACTGCTGATCTATGCAGATCAATCGACCCTCATTACATCTCGCATTCCATTCGAGTTTTTTCATCGCGCTACCATGGCATTGCAATTCGATCATCCGCCGTCGGGATCTTCCTCCCCGAGATCCGGCGTCCATATTCCATCGCCTCCACCATACCGGCCCTACTCATCTTAAGCTCATTTCATGTGCTTTTACTCACTTCCTTGTATTTTTCTCCTATGAATAAAACGTTATGATTTGCATTAAACATCATTTCTTCCGTTTACATTAAATCTTTTAATGTTTTTTATATTAAAAGGTTATGTCATTCTGCCTAACTTCATAAGCGATTCAGTCAGCTTAACCGCAACTATTTATCGTCGCCACCCGTACCCAATCGAATCCATTCACATCCATTTCTCCACCAAACCTTCAAATTCGTATCATATTTCCACCGTTTCAATGTATTTTTCAGCCATTTTCCATTGCATCCATGCGCATTCACCGTTACGCCATTCTCACAGCCTCGCCATCGTATCCATCCTCCCACCGCATGGATTAACATTGTTTATGTCTTTTTGTAGGATTGCTGTGTGGTGGAAATCGCCATTGTTCACAATACTATCATAGTGATACGCAGTACCGATGAAATTCTATCGAGCGTACTCAGGAAGACTTCGAAGGGTTTTAAATGTATATTTTATCCAAATCATGGGTATTAATTCTATTAAAAGCTCTCCAAAGACTATTACATTATTAAACTCCGCAACTACGTACAGAGACAATCATGGTTAATAAAGAGTATCAAAACATATGATTAAAGAGTTTCAAAGCCTCTAATTGAATATTTAAGATTTAATTAACTCGTTCAAAGAGAAAATGTACAAAATTGAAGATCTTGTGATTAACATAGAAGGCTCAATGAGGGCCTAACGCACGTAAAACAATATTATCAAGTAGTTTCACATCAGTTAAGATTCTCCCGAGAAAGAGAGATAAAGTACCTTATACTGCTTATTCTACATCATGTTCCCGAGAAGATTTCCACCCTACCGTAATTCCTACGTTACTCCGAGCATTTTTTATGTAGTATACAGACTGAAATTCATTTATCTACCTTTCTTATACCAGTATTACGTGAGTACTACAAATTGCAATTACATCAAAGAACATACCCGTAGTTAATATCAGTTCGTCGAAGACCACTTTTCACCTAAAGAGCATCAATATTAATGGCTAGATATACAATATTTAATAATTAACCTCTTTCTACTGCTTTTGTAATGTTTCATTTAGTGTTTCATCTACCTTTCTTCCTACACTGCCAAATTTATAAAACGCATGAATAAACTCATTGCAAAGGTTGTTGATCGGATATCTCTGCACCTGTGTTGTTTCTCTTGGAGATATAGTTCTCTCGTGTAAAGTTGTAAGATAGGTGGAGAAGATGTTTTTAGACCGATATCAAGTCGTTGTAAAATGCTTGCATATGATCGGTGTTGCTCTTTAATATGACGTTGGCCATTTCTTTTTTTGGATCCTTGATGGTGTGCTACTTGATAAGCTTTTCTCGCCTTTATCTCTGCTTTTCCTTCTCGAATTATTACATTTCATTTTCTTCCGGTAAGGAATGTAAATATGGCTTTTTAGGATATACTCCTGTATGGTACTCTGTCGTTCTGCCTCTACTTTTTTGATTTTTTCTACCGATTGTGTTATCTCGAGAACTATTCAAGATAATTTAACTAGTGTAGTAGTTGTTATTAACGTTGTGTCGATGTATGAATTTATGAATTGCTTCTTAAATGTTCTTTGCTGGTTTTAATTGAAAGAATTGGGATAATGGGAGTTTAGAAATGTCGATTTTGTCTCACCTAGGGTATTTTTCTAATCAATGAACTCTTTCTAAGTTCCTTGGTTGATTTCGAGGCATTGAAAGTTCAAAGCCTTTCCCCATCTCGTGTTTTCACCTTTTTTGTGTTTAAATATTTTATGTTCCTTTGTCCGAAGGGTTAACCTTTTAGGAGTTGGACTACAGGTGTCTAATGGTGTGGGTTCCGTCTCTAGATCTCGATTCTCGAATGGTAAACTTGGAGGTTTCTTGTCAGTCTACCTTCTTTCTCACCATTTTCATACCACTATCATTCTTAAGATCATGCTTTAGATGACTAGCTCAATTGAAAGCCTTGAATACCTAATAGAAAGTAAACTCCTTTCATGACTCATTGCCCAATGGTCTCTGCTGTCTTCGAATTATTCCCTCCTTTGCCCAACTTTTGGCTCATCCGTGTCCCATTGAACTCCTTCCTTCTGCTTCCAAACCAACCAAACAAACAAAAATAAACAAACCTTGTGCCTATAACTAGCCTAATACCTTCAAACTGGTGCTTAAAAGATATATACCTTGCTCCTATAGAGAGATCCTCTCCGGACCAAGGAGGGCCAGATCCCGAGGTCTGCAAAGTGGTTTTGATATTGTCTTATCTTTGTACAAGCAAACTTGCCAAACATAGGAACCCCAATAATACTTCCAAACAAATTTAAGCCTAATAATAATAAAAACAGTTATAAACAACTCAGATTACAATTATGGTAGTGTGTCATTAGGATCACCATTAACTATAGAAGATTCCCGACTTTAAAGACCAAACAAGAGGGATGAAATCATTAAAAGTTTCATTAACTGTCCAAAACCAGATCCCATTTGCAATGCACATGATCAAGGCAAAATTTGATAATGAAGAAGAAGAAGATCCCCTAAAATATATTCAAGATCAATCAATACCTACCACTGCTTACAATAGCAAAACTATAGAAATTACAAGAAAACTTGAACATTAAATAAAAATCTAACCGTCAACAAGAAGAGAAGATGGCCTAACCATCGAAAATATAAGGATCTTTGCATGTGATTACCTGCATATTGCAGTTAGAATTGATTCTTAGTTATGTGCACACCAAATTTATATAGAAAAACATGTTAGATCCATTCGCCAACCCCAAAAATATTAAACTCCTCATTCTAAGGATATTGTGAAAGTTGACTACAAAAAATTTTGATGTAAAATTTATTTATCCAATATCCTGGAGCAAAGGCGGGTCTCTCCAATTAGTAGTGGTGCCAAAGAATAAATGGAAAGTGGAGGATATGTAGACTACAGAGAACTAAACAAAGAAACCCCGTAAAGACCACTTTCCTCATCATTGACAAGGTAATAGACACATAGCAGGAAAGAAATTATTTTCTTTCTTAGATACCAAAGGGATACAACCGATTCAGATTGCCCCGAAGACCAAGATAAGACTATTTCTTACCCGTCCTTGGGGAAAGTTTTCACAGAAGCCTACCTTGGTCTATGCAATGCCCCCGCTATTACTTCGAGGGCCATTCTCAAGATCTTTCAGATTTAATAAATGAAGGGCTCAAGTATATATGGATGATTTCACACCTTATGAAGATGATTTCGAGCCAAGATTATTAGAAACATTGGTGTTGTGCCGCAAAAGGTGTATTGACACTGCACTGCTTAAGCCATGAGAAGTGTCACATGATGATGACCGAGGGACTCATCTTAGGTCATTATATCTCACACTGAATACAAAGAGATCCAAAATTTGTACCCGATAATTTTGTTAATACCTACTCCTACCATTAGACAAACAGAGTGGTACGTAGCTTTCAGGGATTTTCTCCGGTTATTATATAAGATTCATAGAGTATTATTCTTTAAATAGTTGCACCTATATACGATTTTAACAGTAAATGTTGATTCTAATTGACCTGATAAATGTGACCATGCTTTTGAGGATCTCTAAAAGCTTTATCAGCCTTGTGTTAAGGGGCCCACCGATTTGCCATTCCAAATTTCATCTCAGATGTTCTAATAATGCAAATTGCTGAAGTTGTCCGGGTGCACAGAAGAAGATAAAAACGTTAAGTGTGTAATTTATTACATTAGAAAGAATATATCTATTGAATTAAAACGATAATTAGATCAGGAAATAATTTTTAGCTATAATACATGCCGTAAATAAATTTAGACATTATATAATTAGGTATCCCGTAATTTTATATACGCATCACTCCGCCGATAATTTTAGCAAATAAACCTATTACAAATGGTAGAGTAACAAGATGGTTAATTATATTGTAGGAATTTGACATCATAATAAAGGATCGCACTGAAAAGAGAATCAGAAGTCGATTCCCTTTCACGAATGCCAAAACCAATGCATAGCGTAGTAGTCGAAGATTAGTTTCAGATGAAAAAAATTTGTTTGTTGTTATCGATAAAACTCCCATGGTATACGATAAGGTAAATTATTTAGCGTAGGTAAATTGAAGCAGCATCTAACGCCCAATGAATCTAAAAACATATAGTACAAAGGCAAGAATTCGATTTCTGGATTGGGGGCCGCCTATTTACATTGGAGATATGCAGCATAAGAAAACAAGCGTCCGAGAAGACGAAATATTTGACATCCGAAAGCATGCCATGATGGCCATGTGCTTGACATTTTGCGATCGCAGGACCGGGTCACAAGGTCTTCTACAAACAAGCTATTACTAGCCTACAATTTTTAAAGATGCTAAAAAGTTTGCATGTTCGATAGGCCGCCATGATGGACGCCCGGATACGTCCGATGAAATGCTCTTGAATCCACAATTAGTAATCGAGCTATTTGAGGTTAAGTTAGATTTTTTTGTCCTATTAACCCACCATCAAATCAAAAAACATATATACTAGTTACAACAGAGGCATGTTACTAAATGGGTTGAAGGTGAGGCACTTCCAAGAGCTACGAGGACTCAGAATAGCGCTCCTTCAAATATTTGTGCAATATGGCCTTCCAAGGGACATAATTACAGATGGAGGACCACAATTTGTAGGTAATAAAATCACCGCAACATTAAAAAAATTATCACATTCAAGACAAAAATTACAACCCCATACCTCTGTCAGTGGAACAGCCATGAGAGCACGAATAAGATGATAGAAGCAATACTTACAAACAATCTCATCACACAAAGGATCGGGCTTCAAGATTGTTGGAAGCCTTGTGGGCATAACAACAAATATAGAGAAATACCACTAGGTATTCACCATATCAATTTGGCATTTGGAAAGAACCCATATTTCCAATAGAATTTGAAATCAAAACATTAAGAATAGCCTGTGTGAGGTTGGTTTAAATTGAAATGAGGCCTAGGCTCTACAGAATAAGCAACAAATCAATGGAGTTAGATGAAATTAGGTTTCCGCTCTCCAACACCGCATTAATTCAACAATGAGAGCAAGATGGCACGATGCCCTCATTAAAAAGAAAATCTTCCTACTCAAGGAGATTAAGTACTCCTATTAAGACTTAGGTTTCGTGATCTCCTTAAAACTCTAGACATGATGGCTTGAACTTTATGAAATATATAAAGTGTATGAAAATGGTACTATTATGTTAACTACCATTTATGGATCCGGACATTTCCCCAAAGAAAACGGTCATCGAGTTCACTCTTTAATACAAACCGCTTAATCGTAAACTTTTACCAACAATTATGGAGATTCTACTATAGATTCTCACGAGGAAGATAACTTTCCTCGCATTCATTCACTCGAACAATCTTTATTTTTGAAATTTTTACATAAGATTTTCTTTTAATTTTGCTTATGAACCGTTTTTGTACAGATTTTATTTTTCGTGTTGTTCTTCTAAGTGAACAATCATAGCCTTCAAGGAACAATGTGCTCATCCCTCTTAAATAAAGAACAACAATCTTGTGTGCCTTATTTTTCTGTGTCGTTCTTATGAATCATAGCTGCCTTCATAAACAACTTCATTCCTCTTAAGGAACAAGAGCTGTTCCTCCTAAGGAACAACATGTCTGCGTGTTCATATTTTTGTCATTCCTTTTAAAAGGAACAACATTTCCTACGTGATGCCAATGTTTCCTTTAAAAGGAACAATACTCAACATTGTTTTACTATTCCTTTTAAAAGGAACATCATTTCCGCCAAGTGTTTTTGCTATTCCTTTTAAAAGGAACAACATTTCTACCGATTGTCTTTGCTGTTCCCTTTAAAAGGAACAGCCCCTTCGCCATTATTTTCATTTTATTCTATTCCTTCTAAAGGAACAAATAGCTTTTGATTTTTATGTTTTTTTAATGTTACTAAAAGGATCAACATTTCTTGTTTGTTTTATCTCATGTTCGCTTTTATGGAACAATCGTTGTTCCTATTAAAGGAACAACAACTTGTGTGTTTTTTTATATTTTTGTTATTCCTCTTAAAGGAACCACAAGCTTTTGCGTGCAGATATGTTCTTTTTTTTGTTGTTCCTCTTAAGGAACAAATGTGATGTTCCGTCTAAGGAAACAACATTTTTTTGAGTGCATTTTCTTTTTTTAGAAATAAATATTTTGAGAATTTTTGTGAATTATTCATGATCCTTTTAAAGCACATATACAAATTTATGCAAGGACACAAAAATTAGAGGTTACTAGAATCAACATATCAAGGAGAAATTGTAATCTTTAAAGAAATTGATGTGTATTGATAAGGAAAAAAGGAGAGTACAAAACTATCTATATCACTTTGCTGTCTTTATTTTCACTAAAACTAATTTGATTGATTATTTTTATCATGTTGGTTCTTCCCTAATCCTCATAATTCTCTTTGACTTTTATTATTGAATAAGAATAAGATCATATTTACCTCTATTGAGATGTTCAGACTGCTTCCACCATTCTTACTATTAAGGAGTGTTGAGCCATCCTTTATACATAAATAGGAAAGTGCTATATAAAAGAAAAAGAAAAAAATATATCTATATGATTACTAACAATTCTATGATATGTCAGATGGAGGATAGGGGGTCTCATCAAGAGCCAGCCACTACAGATCATAAGGAAGAAGAAGTGGCATTCCCATTATGGTTACCTGGCACTGTGGATATGATCCAATGGGCAACCTTGAAAAATAATAAGGTCTTGGAATAAGAGGTCTCATCACTTAGCTTCATTCCTGCTTCACCTTTCAAATTTTCCTGCGGAATGGTATCAAGATTCATTTGATTCCCAAGCCAAGACAATGGTATCCATCATGACATTACAAAGCAATTTCCTAGGCATATATAAAAGATTATGGTTCCAAGGGTGAAAAGAAACTTTGTCAAGGTTATGTATTGACTCCTGGGCAACATAGCTCAATGGGATGGTATTATTGGAGTCATATTTTTTCTACAAATCAATAAAGTAATTATAAACCCTTTTATTATATATTTATCTTAATTTCAAAATGAGATTATGTTCTAAATCCCTTTGTTGAACCTCTTATACATGAATATTGTTTATAACCTAAATTCTAATGATGTATGGACAATGATTCCATGCTAACTTTATTTATGTTAGTCGTTCTTTTCTTCTATGTGAAAATCATTACATAGCATTTGTATCTATTCACGATTTCATAATATGTCTCGATTTCGTAATTTGATACTCCTTTTAATCATGTCATGAATATGTAACACCTGGCCGTCCAAGAGCACTACTCCTCTGAATGGCCGAGGGCTCTCATCATACTTTCTCACAAGGCCGGGGGGGGGGGTGGGGGTGGGGGCTGGGGTGCAGTGGACTCAGTCATTCCCGCATACGGGGAGTTAATCTATATTTTTATCGGGATTCCGGAAATAGAAAGTTTAACGATATTTTGCAATATGCACGTATGTGTTGTTCCATTGTCATTTCTATGTATTATCAGGAACATTAATTAGAAAAGTGTGGCTTGTGTATGGGAGGGTGAGAAATACGTAGTGAATTTCTGAAAGCAATATTTTCGACGTACGAAAATTTTTGGAGAGAGTAGGGTGGATTACCTACCTTACATGATCAGCAGTTACCCCATGAAATCATAAGCATCAATTTTTTTAGTAACTTGCAGGAGGACCATTCCATGTTAAGAGAAGGAAAATAAAGGATAAAATGAAGTAATTAACAGGTGTTTGGTCTACCGCCAGCTGGAATCATATGGACCCATAAAAAATTGAGACTTCAAGAGGCCATGAACATCTTTCACACGATGACAAAATCGCCGACCATCAAAGGAAAAGGGTTCACCGGAAACCGGGGGAAACCAAGGGAAGAAACCGCTTAGAGAGTGCCACATTACATGCGATGGAAGAAAGGACAAGACCACGCCATTCCTCAAATTGTTAGCGTACTAAACAAAAATGTGTCATGACTTGCTTCACATATTTAAATTTTTTATTGCATGACGTCGTTTGGAGTATAAATAGTCCTATCATACAAGGATGTAGTAAACCACCATTTTAATTGACACAGCTAGTTACGCCTTGCTCAACAACAAGACTAGCCGGGGAAGAATTGTTATTTCATATAGACGTGGGAACAACCTTACATGCCCCTAAAACGAAAAAGAATCACTGCAAAGATAGCAACAACCTCTAAAAACACAGTATAATCCTCCAAATTAAGAAGAAGCCAGGAACAAGCTGAGGAACCTGGGAGTAGCAGCCTAACCCTAGAATTACCTAGTTCTAGATATGAGAAACCCCCGCAACCGGAAGGAGGAGAAAATCGTGATGAGGGAAGAAACTAAATGAACTAATGAAGAAGAAAGAGAGGAAGCACTTCCCGCACCTCCTGGGCCACAAGTCCACCATGCTGTAGTCCATTGAGAGGATGAATTGGCCAAAATTTTGGCCAATATGCAGAGTATATGCAACCCTTTATGTCCGTCAAACTCAATATTGAGGCGATAAATCAGCGGTGAACATTCTCAGCCCACAACAATAAGACATTCGAGGAAATACATAACGTAAGAGTGCGAGTAAAGCCGCTCGTAGGGCCAGAGGTCAAACTAGGTTTCTCCCATGAAACCTCTAGTCAGTAAAACGCGAAGACCGAAGAAGTACCTAAAATAGAGAATGTGGAAACAAGCCAAGACAAGGGCAATAATCCTCAAGACAAAAACCCACTGAACAAATGTCCAAAAAAGGAAACAACCGTTCCTCCTAAGAAAAAGAAGAAGAAAACAAATGAAATTAAGTAGGTCATAAAGGAACAGTGTTTCTGCTAAAACTAGTAAACAACCGATAGAAGATAAGGGGTCTGAAAAATAATAAAATCTCTAAAAGAACCCCAAAAAGCGAGGGATGCAACCATCCAAAATGTGGAGCCCCCATACTACGAGGTCCATGGAGATCAAACCGAGTGCCCATATTCATTCGTGATAGAAAGGAACAACAAAGTAGCTTGTTAAGGCATAATAATTGCCCAAACCGAAAATGTACAAGTTTGTAATAAAGATGTTCGACCGAGGCATTGTCTCAGCCTGGCCAACCAGCACATTTTGTAGTAGAGAGACATAGATCGTAGGAACTCGATATTGTAATAAGAGCCCGTGCGCATCTTCTCAACTCAAAATGTTTCTCGATAAAACATCCTAGGATAGCAAAACTCGAGAGGATTTACACAAGCCTGCCAGGGTTAGAGAAAAGCTCAAGAAGAGACTATTCAGGGTGTGTCACCATAAGAGTTACAAATGTTAAATTGAAGGACATCAACACATCGTAGGCAGTGTTTCCATACCCCAAGGCAGAAGAAAAGTAGAAGAGGTTAACAACCAGAATAAATATGAATCAAATGGATACTGCTCTTCTCATATAGATGTTCTAGCATGTAGGTCTCCAAGCCAAATTTATGCTTTGTTTTTGTTAGAAAGATATTTTATGTGCTAAAAATTAAAGTTGTTAAGGGGCGGAAACCTATAGAATTAAAAACTCGTAGATGATTTTATAAACTCATTGTAAACTTTATGGAGTAAAATTTCAGCACCTACTTTGTGAATTTTATTTGCACAATTTTATATTGCGCAGGAAATGGAGACAAATCCCAATTTTGTGGGTGATGTCCAATATCAACCATTCATTTCATTTGTTGTTAACCAAGCAGAAAATGGCTCAAGGCTCATAACACTTTTCGAGGACAAGAAAATGAGTTAGACCTTTAAGTTAGGTGAACCGAAGAGACACCCATTACAATTATGGCCAGTAAAAAGCTAATGACAAAAGAGGTGTGTGATTCAGAGCATTAGACCCATCCACAAAGAAATTGTTCTCGATGGGGTAGAATATTTTCCGTCAATTAGAGACCAAAATGTGAATAGCGTCTAAATCTCCGATGGAAGATTTCAATCGAATGTCTAAGACAAAGAGCCATTCAATTATAAAAAATTTGAGTTAGTTACCAACCGCTTGGTTATCTATAGTAACCTCATCTTGAGGGAAGGGCCGTATTGGTTAGGCTGTAGATTTCAAAGTCTCTATTATCTAGTATCCTACGTAAGACTATAAGGCCAAATAAGGGAATTACCCGAAGGGCATACCGCGTATTTCTTGAAGTTTTAGCTGCAAATCAAGTGGTTTTAGACCACTTAATGAAAACTCTCTCCAACCTATTCTCTAATTTCTTTACATGTAAACTATGGTTTTCATGGAGGAGCATGAAAAAGGGTGGGCAAGGGGTGTGTTGAGCATTGGAAAAGGTATGAATTTTCCATGTATTTATTTATCTTTTTCCTTTTAATCATAACCTTGATATTCTGTATCGGTAATATATTGAAGAATCATAATAGAATTAAGGAGATTAGTGATTGTTGCAAATTTATTAAAGATTGTCTTTTTCTTATATGCGTAAAATAGATGAAGTGGGAAGCCACCATTCGGGAGAAAAAGACAAAGCAGTAGATAATCATGTCCCTTCAACAAAAGACCATATCCAGACAAAAAGGTCGAACGGAGGCACTAATAAGAGAAAAAGAGGGAATGTACTTAAGATCACCCAAGAAGACAAACAATAATTGAAGATGGAAGATATGAATCCTCGCATCTCTGAACTGTGGGTCAATGTCAAAGCTTATTTGTATTTGTTTGTCCACGTCGGAAGGCTATAAAAGGATACAGCGCTTGTAGAAATAAAAGTGTGTAATGTATGATGTATTATAATTATTCATACTTTAAGTTGCATTACGATTGCTCATCGACTCGTTGTTGTGAGCAGTGCGATTGCTTGTAAACGTCGTTACATATGATTAATATATAACTCGGTTGTCGTTCCATTATTCGAGCACGGAGTGTTCTAATGGGTGCTTCTACCAGGGTGCCAAGGGCCCAAACTCCTTAGATCCAGTCGCTATCCGTACTCATTACTTTCCAATTTCTAGTCGTGGTGATGGTTTGTTTAATTCTCATTTCCTTTAATGATTTCTTCACAAGCCTATGTTTTATAGCTTTACCGTCGAATGTTTTATGAAATCGGTTTGTTGCACGCTTGTGTAGTCGAATTGTGTTTATATTCCTTTCCATATAACAAGATTATTTATTATCAGAATTTGTATTGTTATGCTTCGCATACAAAGTTTTGTTGTTCAGAATTTTCATTCATTTCATTAAATAGTCATTGCTCATTTATGATAACTCTGTTTACTATTTATTCCTTTCTTGTAAGTATTTGGTTTGCTTTAGAATGTTATTGCGTAGAGCCGTTTATTCTATTTCCACTAACAATATTATTGGATTAACTCAGTTACCATTTCTAATTAGTTTTTTATTGAGGAGTGTAAGATCACTGAATCAGAAGGACATTGGCTATTACTATCTAAGTTCTAGATTGAGGATATTGTTTATGCTTGATTTCCTCATTTACATCAAGCCAAGTAGGAAAGAGTTATTAATAATTAACTTTACACAATTCCTTAATGGTTTTTGCATAAATAGGGATGTCTTGGATAGCTTGAGTGAGAGGATTTTTTTATACACAAATTTTTTAATTTCCCGTGGCGATCAAAATCGTGATATTATAATGGGCGTAGGTAATGATTAATCATCTCCGGAATGGTGTGGAGAAGAGTGCTTCGTTGTGGAGTTTGATTTTGATTGTTGTTGAACCACTTATTTTTGCAATGTTTTTCTACAGTAACGAATCTTCAAAGGTGAACATTTTTGTCTCCTCTGCTTTCACTATACGCACTTCAAATTGAAGGTCATTACACTCCCTCAAACTTTGGTTTCTAATTCTAGTGGTTCCATTATTTGGACAGCATCGAATCGGCTCATTATTTGGGTTTGAAGGTCAAGTTGGGAGTTGGTGGTCTTAAATTGGTCCGGGGTTTTGTGGGGTAATGTATAGAGTCGGGAAATGTAGTTTTGAGAGAGGAATTAATTTAGCCGGGTCGTATTTGCAGGTCTTTTCCTACTTGACCTGCCAGGATTGACTTTGGGGAAGTGAGGGGGACCACATTGTGTTGGATAAGCGTTGTTTTGCCAAACGTGGCGTAAAGGAAAATTTGGCCAATTAGCTGGGTTTGTTTGATTTGGCCATGATGGTGTAGGAAATGGTTTGTTATGACCAATTGGGGGAAATGGTCGTATTTTGCCACATTCCATTATATTGTCAATTAATATATTGAGTGAGGCCGAAAAGAAGAAAAAATGGATTAATAGTATACCTTATCATTTTATGTTAAGTAAGCATACCACCTATGATTCTTTCTTCCTCGCCTCTTTATAGACCGATAACCTAGAAGCGAGGGACATCCTTCCTGGTAAGTGACATTTTGTGAAAATGGCACAAACTTTGATTATATCCAATGTATTAATTTTTTGTGGCTATGTTTCTTCCTCGCATCTGTATTTAATATACAACTTTGTCTTTACTTCTCGCTTGCTTTGTTTACTGGTATAATGTCGAATCACATGAGTTAGAGTCCCTAGAATATCTATTTTAAATATTCCAAATAGACTACAATTCTCAGACATATCCTTCACCGAGATCTTATTATCCCTTGTATCATATTATGTCTCGTTAATTTTAGCCTTGTATTGCCCGTCAAACTCCCGATACACAAATCAATAATGTGAGCATAACTTTCCCTGATATATATCACCTTTTCCCCATAATATTGAATGTTTCAACCCATTGATCCTTCATCCCCTGAATTTCAATGTGAAGCTTTCACACATTATCGTGTAAAGATGCATAAGGAGACTGGTAGTTATATTGAAACTGCTCCAATATATCTTCCCGCAGTTTCATTTGGTTTTATTGCCATTTATAAAATATTTCTATCTTTTAGTTCTTGACCTCGCAATAATCCCGATATTTCTTAGAAACGCAATTTTCATTCATTGATCCCAATCATTTATAACACCCCTTAATTCCAGCCTCATAAACCATCTTAAGGTTGCCTTTAATGTGGAAGGAAATAGTTTTAATTTTTTGGGATCGGCTGGTATAATCATATCGCATAATACATTGAATTCAAACAAGCATCCGGATCTTCTAATGCTACAAGCGCAAAATGTAGGAATATGCTGAAGAGGAATGGCTTCTTATAGGTGAATTAACTATAGTATCCACTATAGGATATTGCAAGCAGTGGAAGTTTTCTCCGAGGTGTTTGGTCGGTTTCGGTTCTCGTTCTGGGCCATTTGATCAAATATGTGCCAATATCCTTCTCCGGGATCTCATGACTCCTAGGTCGACTAGAAGGAGCAGAATGACTCGACAACACTCCCTTGATATGGAATAATAAGTATTCCTTGTCGTTCAATGTCTGAGGAGATTCGTGTCCTTTGTTTTGAATGAGGTTGGATAAAGGCTTCCCTTAGGTTCGGGTTGCTCACTATTTGGACTATTTCAAGAGGAGATTTGGTTCTTCTATTTCGAAGCCTTTTTCTCGCTTAAGATTATTAGAGTTCCTTTAATGGTGGAGAAATTAGGCGGTGGATCTCAATTGGGAATCTTGCTCAATTTCTTTTGTTTGACTCTGCGTATCTCAAGAAGCGCCACAAATGGTGATCATGGTTCTAAGGAACTAGTAGGTCTAGATAACTTTCCTAGGTCCTACTAATGAGATTCAGCTTTTCTTAAGGATTTCACAATGAAAGTTGTTTGTCAAAGGGTCACCCATTCCTTTAGGTTTTCGTAGTTTAGGAGGAACTCCTATTGAGCAATGGGTTTATTCATTCAAAACAAGCCTTCATCTTACCTAAAGAAAGAAGTTTACCCAATTACCGGTGGAAGCTGGCCATGAGAAAGTGCGTTCGTCTTCGGGTGAAGCGTGCTTTACCTTCCGTCTTTAATACCCAATTTTTCCCATGTTTAAAAGAAAAGAAAAAAATAAAATGCATCACTCTCTCTAAATGGTATACACTCTCCTCAACAACGACGCCAAAATGTTGGAGGTATAAAAGGTATCTTTTAACACCTATTTATCCTACATTAATTATCAACTGTAGAACAACTTTTGTTTCAAGAGTACTGTTTGAGGTCGCACTGAGCTAAGAGTAATGTTGTGAGAGATGTAGTATGTTTTCAAATACAAGAGTAAAAATCTGACAAGCTTGAAAAGAAATCTAATTACAACAATATTAAAGTTACTTCAAGTACCAAACTTAACTATTCACTGCAAAACATCAATCAAGGATACAAAGAACAATAAATCATTCTTTAGAAATTGGATGCAACCTAAAATCAAACTTCCGAACAAGGCAATCAATTGGAACTTGAAGGCTAACCAAGTGTTCTCATGCTGATGCCTTTCTCTTAAGCAATCAAATTGAAATTGAAATTAACCAATCGGCTATTGAAATTCAACTAAGAAAACTCTTTAAAACCAAGAATTAAAATGAACAACAATCAGAATATCTATGTGCATAAACAACAAACTGTAACTAAACAATATTTCTATAATTTGAAAACTAACGAATTATAAATGAAAAACACACTAGAATTGAACAACAATTCCCAAATAATGAATCAACAACATACATGAACTTAACGAAAAACAAATAGCAAATCCTATTAAAACACTAACCCTGCCGCTTTAAAACATTATTAAGTAACAATCGAAATGAAAAAAAATCCAATGGAACAACAAAATGAAAGCAAATATTGAACAACAAAAGCTTTATACATGATAACAAGATGAATAATAGAATCACGATCCTTGTTGAAATGGAACAAGCAAATGGACCATTAGCGCACACAACAAATACTCACAGCAACTCAACAAATACTCAACAATCCCTACAATCGTAATGAAAACCAAACACAATTATCACACAATAGTAATTAAAGGATAGAAATACAAACAATAGATCGATTCCACCATGTCATTCTTAGCACCAATGAAACACCTGCTACTTCAGAAGCCAGAGACGTAAATAAAGACGCGTTCTTTGTGGCTAATTGAACATAAAAGTGTTTACAATCGACCATCGTCTAATCACGAGAGTCAATAGTGAAAAATTACAAAAGTTGGAACAGTTTTAATCAAATGATTCGACACTTTCAATCTCTAAAGGCATTTCCTTATACAACAAACCTGAAAGGGATAAGACAAGGAACGAGATAAGGTTTTAATAACGATCACCAAAGATCAAAGGATCCTCATGGATCTGTTTCCTTTCTTTCTTTCGCTATCATTTTGATTTCTTTGATCAAGCCGAGTCAGTTCCTTTACCTTCTTAGGCAAATGCGTTTGGATTCTTCTTCTTTAAAGCGGATTTGTCTATCATGATGGTGCCATTACCTTTGTTTAGACTGGTCAGTATATCTTTTCACCTGTTTGACTTCTTTTGACAATAAAAGGCGCTTTAGTTACACTTTACAATAAACATAAGTCTTTGCAATTATAAATTACAATTTAAAAATAAATCACCTTTCTAGAGTAAAAAGAGTTATGTTTAAAGTAAAAGAATGAGAAACACACAGTGAATCTTAAGTACTCTGCCCAACGCTGTCATTTCCTTTGAAATTTTGTGTGTTTCTTGAAACCTATAATACTCAAATTTCTTGCTTGGATTCTTACAATAATCGCCTCACTGATAAATGAGAGAAGCTTTGTTTCTCATACCATGAGCTTACTCATTCGAAAAAATGGCATGGCATGTGAGGTGTTTCGGATAAGTACGATATTTTACTCGCTTATTTTATGTATGTGAGATGTGATTTCGACTTTGCGATGGTTATACAGATTTATGATGATTGATGAATCATGATTTTTAATATAGGATGGTTGTGTTTGAGCTAACCATATGTGATATGTTTATACAGGATGATTTGATCAAAAGGCAAGCCAATTTTGTGATGTAGTAAACATGATTAGGAAAAATTTTGAATAGAGCTACCAATGAGGTATGATTTGAAGTTATTTCAATTTATTTTGAATCTAATGGCAGTTATGTGCTTACAATAAGAAGTATGGAAATTCCTAGTCAGGGTTAAAACCGATTGCGCGTAGAAACAACAACAAAAGGAATTGAATATGCAACAAGATGATGGTAAACAATTTAAGGAGTAAAGCCATTGTGGGACACTGCTACTAAATAGGGTCCATTGATTTCCATGAGCATGCCATGACCTATATGATGGTTTTGAGGCAGGTATATTCTTGGTTTTTATATCTTCCAATGTGAGGAATCTTCAAGGGATGGAATGCCTAGGATGGGATGCTAAAGGAACTTGGAAGGTGAGTGATCAAGATGGAAGGTGACCGGATTGCCTTGAGGGACCGTGCAGAGAAGAGAAGGTCGAGATGGATTTTTTTGGTCATTAGCATTTCAATTGAATCATATGCACATTAGGAGTGTGCCTTGGAAAATAAGATGATAACGGTCACCGAGAGGACAAGTGGTGCAATAATGGCACTGGATATTGATGCACCTTCTACTGATAGTGAATTCTAGACTTCGGAAAGGAGTTGAATCATGGTATTAATTTGAGGGTGGAGGTGTGAGCCTGGATTCCCTTGTTGCTGATAGTTAGACTGGTACTTTGTTTCGATGGGTTGAGAAAATGTGGTGTGTATAATTGCATTTATGTATATTTATTGTAAATATCGTATCGATTTGGTTTATAAAATTTCCATAAACACATGGTTATTTGTTGGTTGAAGAAGATTTGTATGAGTATATATGGTTGTTATTGTAAATACCGTAATGAGCTATACGTAAAAGCTCCAAGAAACAATATGATTGTCACGTTCATAAATGGTCATTAAAATACTAAGCAACGAGTCATATTATAAAGTCTACAAAGTAGCATACTGTTTTCGCAGCTTTTGGTTTGTAGATGTGATTTAACATCAAGTACCATATTTTCCTGTGAGGTTCATAAATAACCCTAGTAAAAACATTAATGTAAAAAATATATAAGACTATTACCAATGGGACACACGTTCCAAGTCAATGATGTGAAAAGCATCCTAGCTTGTAGTGTTTATTCCTCGGTTTATTATGGCTAAGGAACTTCGAAAAGGCCAGGAAAAAGATATGATGCATTAATTGGAATTTTATTTATGGAAATAATGAAAATTAGGAGAAAAGGAAGGTGAAAGGTCGCTGTGCTGCATGTGAGGAGGAAAATCGAACGAAAATAATGGAAAATGAAGAAAATAGGAGGCCGCTTAATAAAAAGGCTTATGAGGATTAGTTGGTAAGTTTTTTCTGGTTTAGTTTTGAGCTCTCTTTCTCTATTCTCTCTCTCTCTCATACTAAGGAGCACTTAGAGCATTCTTGGAGCACCTTGAGAGGAAGCAGCATACTTGGAGATTTGTATCATGAAAGCAAAGGAAAATCAAGAAATCGGAAGAGACATCGAGATTAGCATCTACAATAGGTTCCAAGTGCAAGTACCGAGCCGCATGTATGCTTTCCCTCACTAAGCCTTTGCAGTGCATGGTGTAAAGATGTGGATTTTTCTAGCCTTTGCCATTTCTGAGCAGCTTTTATGATTGCTGTTTTATTTCCATTGATTATTATCTGGCTAGTTCTCATGATTCCTTTAGCTTTTTGGTTGAGTTATTGTTCCTGGAGCCTTAGTTCGACAAAATACTGAGCCCTCGAATGATAACTTTTGCTGAGTTACTAGTACTAGAAAGCCTTGGTTGGAAAACACTCTGAGCCCTAGGTGGGTTGGAGTTACGAGTCCTGGAGCCCTAGCTGGAAAAATCCCCCTCTAGAGCTCGAGAACAATCGGGGGTTGAGTTACTAGTCTGGAGCTCGTTGGAACAAACACTTTGGAGCCTTCTGAGAACTCTTTGATAGAGACTAATCATGATCAAGAAGATGCTCAATCGTGAGGGTGGAATTACTAATTTGGGTTTGAGACGGTTTGGTCTTTGGAGCCTTGGTTTGGTGTTGATTGATGTGCTTGATAAAGTCCCACATTCATGCATGGAATATGGCATGGGGGTGATTGGTCAGTTAGGGCTTGGCTCAATCCAATCTATCATCTATGGAACGTGAAGTCCCATATCTAATGGATTTACATGAAGTAATGAAGAGCCTATTCCCTCCCGCATTCGATATGAAAATATAATAGTGTATGTATGTATTTCATTTCTATTGTATCCATGGTATTTCTATTATTATTATGTTTGGGTTATGGCATGTATTTGATCAAAGGATGATGTACATCTATTCATGTTTTTGGATATAAGTTAATATCTCATGTATCTATGGTAAAAATTTATTTTATGATAGCTTATGATGTAGGGGAGAAATTTTTCTTAGCCATTCTCGCAGAAGAAAGAGACCCATTTGTTTAAATATGTTGTTCATAATTTCAGAGCAAGCAGGTTTGTGACATGTTTGATGAAAATGTCATGGATGTGGTGGGTCGATGAGTTCTAGTTGATGTGATTTCTTCCATGTGTTTTTTTTTTAATGTTAATTATCTTCCGGTTACATGAAGTTATGAAGACATGGCTCAAGGGCTGAAATGTGGCACAAATCAAGTTGGGCACATAAATTTGTTGTTTGGGCTTCAAGCGTCATTAACAAGGCTAGCCTCGCAATCGTAGGTTCTATAGCCACTGCTTTCTTAAAAGCCCATTACTATGCCTAAAAGGGGCTAAAAATTAGTCCCCCTCGTGAAACGTGGCCTCAGTCGGGTTACCTCCCCGGGGATGTCAACGATGTAGTGTAAGGTGTACTGTTAGTTCCACTTACTTAAGGTCATTCACGAGGTTGAATATCATATTAGTATCCCTCTCTCGTAACATGTTTACCCCCGGGTTGGCCGGTTACTTGCAGATGGGAAGAGGTAAAAGCAGAATGTAAAATCTGAAAATATGCCTATATTATTGGAAGGATTGCAGAAATCACTACATCTCATCATGGCTAAGAACAATTTTCAAAACTTGACTTTCAGCTTTTTCTCAAGGCCTTTAGACCGTTCAATTGTTAACAATGGTCAGATGCATTAATCCTTTCCGTATGGGTTTTATATCAATAAAGTGACTTTGGTAATAGGTTTGAAAAGAGTGAAAATAAATCAACCTTTCCTAGCTTTGATATCCATTATAAATTTTCATCTCTCTAGACTCGACACATCTAATAAAGGCATCAACATTGGCTAGCTAAGATAAGCCGAGTACTACCGGGATGTCCAAGTTTGGATAGATTTTGGATGGATTACAAAGCAGTCTACCGGATATTACTAGGAATATAGTACAATCAAGAGGTCATCTAGGCTTGTTGCAGCTTTATGATAGATTTGTCTACTAATGACAATAGTGTTTGAGTTGGCCCTGCTATTCTACGAATTCTTGGAGTAATATACACAATCATGAAATTTATCACGCACCTAGATCGACAATAGTGTTTGGTAAAGATGTACCATTGATCTATATGTATCACTACTAGGTTTCCTCTGACCAATATACTTATAAGGAATACCTAACATGGTTTCCGATATCAATAACTACTTTATAATAGGGGGACCCTCTCTTTCTTCCTGATTTTTGATGCAAATATCCTTTACAATATTGGAATAAATGGGAATGTATTTGATGGTACGTAGCAAGGTATCCTTACAAAATATTTCATAATTCAGTCAAGTCATTTCTTAGGGGGAAAAAAGCATGTGGTAGTTGGAGGCAAGATCTCTAGGGCCTCTGGACCCAAGGTGCATACTCAAATTAGCTACAACATTCACAAAGACAATATATGCATGTTTATACTAGTACTGACACAAAGGAAGTAGAGAAGGGGATTACCTCGATGTGTAGTGTTGACCTATTGGGAGTACTTAATGCAGGCCGAAGTCCACTCACTAGCTCCAAGTTTTGAATGTCATAAGCAAACAACAAACTAGTGTAATATTCACAATTATATCACAATAAACAATGAAATACAGTTATATCAAACAATTTAAAATCATATAAGTCTAAGCCACTTATAACACATGTATCTAACAAATAATTAACAGATGCAATAACAAGACACCAAGTGGAAAAAATAGAGGCGCTTCTAATATATTAAATATAGGAAGGTTATCATGAGTCAAAAATATGAATATTAAAATTAATCTTATGCTTCCCATTAATCATCAACCCGTGGAAAGTTCTGTTTATTTCAAGAGTGCAAGCAAAGTATATGCGAAAGTGAACATAGGTTAACTATTCTAAATCGTTGCAAGAAATACTATCTAATTCTGAAGTTCAATCAATCAATTCAAAAGTAAACTCATGGAAATACTTAAAATCAATCAAAGAATGTAACTCTAGTCTAAACTTATGCAAGGAATAAATGGGCCAATACCTAAATTAAAGATCTTTTGCAATTGAACAAAAAGCTTAATGAATTGAACAACAATAGAAAAGAAATACTTAATAAATCGAATAGCAATCTCCTCATTGACATTTTTCAATAGAATTCTATAATTCAATTAATAACAACATTTAGAATTAAACAACAAACCATACGTTCACACTTGCAATGGGAAAAATTCAAGAAATAAAAATGTGTAGAATCAACAAAGAACTACTAACCATAAAAATCAACTCCACAAATTGATAAAACATCAATTAACAAGTAAATTAATATTAATGATAAATTCAACCTAATTGAAAAGGAAATCATAACACACCACACTTGCAATTACCGAATTGAATTGTACTCAATAAAGCGTAAGAATAACTAATTTGCTAGAATCAGTAAATAAATATATATAAACACAAAATGAAGGGAAATTTTAGGCTATTATTCGCAAGTGGGCTAATTTTTCCATGTTTTTTCCAAAAAAAAGATTCATCAATTTCCATTTTTTCTAAAAACTTATTTGCTCAAATTTTATATAAAATTGTTTTAATTTTAAAAATCACCAAAATTTTATATAGAGGCTACATAAAACCATTAGAAATTTGAAATAATTTTACAAAAAATGTTGCCAAAGATTTTATGGATTTCATATTATGGATAAGTTAGATTCGCGCAATGTTTTCTAAACTTCAAAATAAATTTCCATCCTTAAAATTTTCCCCACACAAAATAGAACTCTGTGGACCAGCTCTGAGCCCCAGAAGTCTTCTCGCCAAGAAATACTAATCCGCTTGTAAATTTAAAAATGATAACTCTCATTAATAAATAGAATAGGTACATCATCACGAATAAAGACTTTGTCCGAATAAATGTTTATTACGAAAAATTACAATATATTTAAAAAATATTTCCTGTTTCTTCACCTACAACTTTTATAACTTTAAGGAAAAAAATAGAGAACAATGAATCCTCAAGATCAAGAGGTCCTAAGGTTTCATAGCTATCATTCAATCACATCAAGAATAGATGGCCTTTTCCATCTTCGCTAATTCACAGAACTATAATAATAATTTATTTGCTTTTCTTGAATGCTTTGTTTGGTCAAGCTAATAATTGTCTGCCTGATTTTATCAACAAAGACAACAAAAATTAGTTTTTATACTATTAAACACTATTTATTAATAATTCTTACCCTACTTTTAATTATTCTCCTTTTTATTTATTTAAATGTGAAGGGTTATATGTGTTAATAATAAATCAAGCTAAATATGGTAAATGTACCTTTTCCATGGGTCTAAACAAGCTACAACCATCGGCTTTGTCAAGCTTCCCTCAAATTTTGAATACAAGTTCTCTCTCCTCAATATCCTAGTGTGACAATGTTAGGAAAATAGTTCTCAATGAACCAGCCAACCAGAAACCTCGCCACCAAAAAGTTCACCACTCACACAATCAACCTTTCAAACTTTGACAATGAGCCCTTTTCCTCCAATTTATAAGAGTTGGGAGATCAACCTTGCTATTCTTTTCCATTAGTTTGATTAGGGAAAAAATCCATGATGTTTCCATGTTTTCTAGATTTTTTTCCTCTTGAATTCCTTATTTGTAGCTTAGAAATGTCCAATCGAGGTCTACACAACAAGTTGCCATCTTTTTGACCGACTACTCTGAGAAAAATCCGTAAAATGTCGGCTATTTACCGTGAATTTCCCCTCATTCTTCATGCAACACGCAGTAATGCCACTCTTTAGGGAAAAATGCATTAACTTAGGCACTAACACTCCCTACAAGGGGTAGGAAGTGTTATAACTCACTTGAAGTGCTTTCTAGGTGCATTACCAAGGACAAAAATATGTTCTATGTCTAGGTCAATTTCTTTCTTCCATGTATCCTTCTCCTCTAAGATGATGAGGAGGTTGTTTGCATTATAATGCATGCCCCCAAAGTGTGAGGTCGTAGACGCAACAGGATAAAATACTTTAGTATATGTGTAGGAGGAGGAGTTGAGGACCGAGGAAACCTCAAACAAACAACACATGTCATAAATTTAAATATCTATCTTCAGTCGGACTCATGCTCGTAGATGTATCAAAATGATTTCTCCAGGAAGATAATGAACACATGTCCACCGATAAGCACAATGTGGAAGCTTGTGTCATGACACAGATCGAATCCGATAAGTCGCTCTCCGAAAACAATATACGTGTACTTGGGAGAGGAACAAAGCCGAATGATGTAAGCCTTCGCAGGTCTTGGTTGCCACTTCTCTAAACTACATATTTATACACATGAATACAAGAGTTAGAATGAACATCTCTGAGAAATCTCCGTAATATTACCAACATATTGATGAAAACTTAATGCATACTTCAGGATGGCCACCGATAAGGATGATGGTCTCAAGATACACAATACAATCTAGTGAGTGTGAATAAAATGGTGTAGATGTCGAACACTATAGAATCATTCGACCATGAGCCAATGATGATAACCCCAATCAAACACAAGGTAGCCTTCCACCGAGGTCTAAAAGTTATAGAGTACTAATATATTTCTAGATCACCTTCCTAGATAAGACGTTGGTTGATAGGAAGGATCCGTCAGCATGGAAATAAGGTTTCCTACATCATTTGACAAGGAAAACGACAAAAGATGATTTTTTTGAAGACAATCAAGATAAATGGTGCAATACCGAACATGTGCAAATTATTTTGGCATATGATGGCTTGGTTGATACTAGGAGCAATAAATAACATGATCTATTGAACAAAAGAGAAGGAAAACAAAATAGGGTACCGCTGCCTTAAACTCATGAACACCAAAGAGTGTTAGGATACAAAGATGCAGAAACACTGAAGATATGAAGGGCCGAACCTTGGCGAATGGTAGGGCTTGATGAGAAGTCAAAAGCAGGGAGTTTTCTCGAGGAGTGCCATGTCCAAGGTGATGCGGCCAACCATATTTCAAGGTATAAAGAGTGAGTATTCACTTTGTCCAAATTTTTCCCCATGTGATTAGGTTAACGAGTCCAAAAGGGTGCAAACTCTGATATTTCCATGTTTAGGGGAGTCTCAAAAGAAATCATAAAATACAGCTCCGTGGTTACCTTGTCATGGTTGATGACCCAAAAGCAACAAAGGGTAATACGTCTCGACATACTCTTTCCATAAGTTAGTCCATTGAGTCCGGATAAAGATAAACTCATGTTCAATGGACATCCACTCATTTTTTATGAGTACGAGGAGATGAAGTAAACTCAATATTGTTCAGAAGTCTTAACTGCAGTCATACAAAGAAAACTCGAATCCTTTTGTGAAATTTTAATTCAGTCCAACGAAAAACCGATGTTCTTTTCTGGTTTTTAAAGAGCTAGGAAAGATGGAAAATAATGGATTATAATCTTCTTCATGGTAGTTTAACCGGTCTTCGGGGCATGTAGGAAATTTTGTAGTGCTTTTTAGTTTTACGAAAGCCAGTTATAAAAGTCCCTAAAAGAAGGCTCAATCTAAATCAAAAAGAGAGTTTGGGTATGGTACTCGATTACTTATACTAGAGGAGAGTGCTCCTGATGAGGCCTCGAATGATCATGGACATTTGGCCGTCGAGGGGAGCCTAGACAGGTCGATGGTCCGCCTTGATGTCAGCATCGGAGAGGGTACACTCCGACATTTCTTTGGAAAATTCATTATTTGGAGTGGCTTAATGACCATATTATAATGATTGAGTATTATCCCCAAGTGTCTAGATGAACCCTGGGCAGGAGATCCGGTGAATGTAGATTTCCACTCCCAACTAAGCGGGGCCAATAGGGGTAAGATGAGAAATAAGTGCCCAAGTATTTTTGTGTCTTTTGAATTTGTATGCAATTTTTTTTTTCAATGGGCACTTTTTTTACATGAAGCGCTTGCTTGAAATAGGATGTGGCACCGTACGACCACTAGGAGCCTCTCACTATGTAGCGATGAGGAATACATCTACTCCGGGGTCGGAGAAAGGCAAAGGTTGTGACAACCAAGAGGATATGAGACACAAAGTCTACGCAAGGTTGTTGGGAACCTTGAAGGTTTGAGCAAGGGTGTGCCGCCTCTTCCCATGAGGAAGATCCCGCTCATCTCCGTCGCGACACACAGGGTGTGCCAAAGATATTTTTGGTGCCTATGAGGAGGTTAAGGAAATTATCTACCATCGCGAGCGGGGAGGGGATCATTACATGGGAGGTTACAGATGTGTGTATGTCATAACGAGGTTAGGCAGAGGCCATTTTTTACAAAAACACCCAAGTTTGGAAGAGTTTTTTGATGTAACCAACTGACACGATATATATATATATATATATATATATATATATATATATATATATATATATATATATATATATATATATATATATATATATATATATATATATATATATATATATATATATATATGTATGTATATGTATATATTTTGTCGATTTGATGATGTATTTTAATTTTATGTAATTCTTTATGATGAAAAATGTACACTCATGTTGACTCTTCTATTGTAAATGTGAAAATGCTAATCTATACATTGTTTGCTAAATAAATCACTTCCAATGCACTAGATTCTCTAGGAATGTGTTAAAAATAAGTAAAATTAAAATTGATGCTCTAGAAGTCATACCCTTAAGTAATAACATAATAAGACATGATGTCGGATGCGATAACGATTGTTAAAAATGCATAACGATTGAAGCAGGGAATCTAACCAGATCACCAGATTTGAGATGTCGCGAGACAAAGCTTCAAAGTGAGGAGTTAAATAAATCGACATATACTCAACAATATTGTTGGTGGAAACGCTAAGGAAGATTCCCCAGGAACCAAGTAGTTCCGACTGCATAGAGGACCTGCTGTACTGACAATGTGCCATGTGTGACGTTCGGTACCATATGAAGATCCAATGTATCGTAAGGGTGACGAAGACATTTGTGCAAAATAAGAGAGTTTGTATGAGAAAATATCAAAAACCCAAAATATTCCAGAGCACACCAAAAAAATACAAAAACTTATATACATAAAATTACAAAGCAAATTTTGGTAAAGTATTAGGTAAAATACTTCTTTAGATAGAGCTTGTTATGTGTCTACGAGTGGACTTCATTACAACTCGTAATGTTCCAAATTTGCGAATATTAATTTTTGCCATTTTCACATAGGAGATAGAAAAAATGGGTAGAGACCCATTCATTTCATGAATAGGAACAAAATCTCAGTTTGAAAGAGGATCACTTATAGAGCTGGATTTCACACCTCCATGTGTGAAGAGACTCCTCTGCGTGAAGAGCACCAGCCGGTTTGACCAAGTCAAACCGTGCAAAGGGTAGGAGGTGGAAGGGCACAGGGGACAACGCAGCAGAGGAGGGAAGGTTTTCTTGAGGAGGAAAGATTTCATGAGTGGACCCATGGATGGCGAGTTAACATTGTTTAAAAGGAGTGGCAAGGCAACCATTGTGATTCATGTCAAGTATTATTCATCTTTGGTCTTTTAGACTTGTTGCAAGCCTCGTTGTTTGTATGTAGAATCATTTAGCCTTATTTAAGATTTCTCTCTCCTTCTGAAAGGTCTCTTCGGAGGATTGCATCTCACTCCCCATATTCAAGAATTGAGTTCAAGCATCAGCCTTCTTCATCATTACAGTCAGCTTGGAGATAGTGCAAAGGTTGTTGGGTGTTGTCGGGAAGGTTTTCTACAACACCATCCTCGCTAGTTTTCCAGAGGAGGGAGTTTCATTCCTCGGGAGACTGCATAGAGGCTTATGAGGATTTTCCACCATCTTTGGCACTGTGCCAACCACTTACCATCATTAGTGCGCCCCTTTCCTTAGACAACTTATTCTGGAGAGCATTTCCCCGTGAGGGATTAGTGCATTGCTCTGAGGGTGAGCTTTCAGCTGAAAGGATCAACCTTTCACTTCAGAGATCCACAAGAAGATCTTGTCATTAGTTGTGCATATTTAGTCTTCCACTCTATTTCCCGCCCTGAGTTGTCATTGCTACCCAAAACTCCGACATTTTGCGTATTGTGTATTATAGCGTAATCCTTCCATGATTGATCATAAAAGGATTGGGAGCTTAGATCTCCTCCAATGATTGTATGAGCCATATATTTGCATATTTCATGTATTGACATGTATTTCAAAGAAGTTTTTCCATATAAGATTGCGCATTTATAGCCTAGGCTTTGTTCATGCAGCAAGATCATATTTTCATGTACATGTCTCTTGAGGTTTGTAGTGCCTTGCTTGAGTTATCATTTTCTTATGATTTGTATATCTTATTCTCATGATATAATATGATGTATATTTGGATTCTCTGCATTTTTATGTTCTTTAATTTATCACTTACTCCATTGGTATGTTTTTATTATATTGTTGTAGTTCCACATTGGTAATAACTTGGATTATTCCTCTAATAGTCTAGTTGTTCCAATTTGGAACATTATAGTGGTATCTGAGCATCAAATTTGGCACAACCTTGAGTTCAATATCGTAGGAGATGATGGAGAAGATGAGCTGTTCTCATCTATTTTTGAAAACAAGCAAGGAGCCTCCTCAAGGAGGAGAAGCAAAGAGAAGAAGAGGAAGGTCCATGCATCTCCTATTCTCAGGAAGAAAGGAAGACAGGCATGAGGAAATCAAAGGAAATAGGTTCCTACTGTCTACATTCGATGGGGATACTTACAAGAGCTTGGGTGAGGAAGCTGGAGGAATTTTTTCTACTACATCCAAGAAGAGAAAGAAGCAGAGAGATTGTAGTGCCGGCATATTTTGGAGGTAGCTCCTCTGCTTGCGGTTCAAACCATTGGTCCTTTCAAGGGTGAGTTCTTTGGGTGCACTTCTTCAAAGGTTGATCAAAACCTTTTGATGAAGAGAGAAACAGAAGGAAAGGATCACGCCACTACCGGAGTGAGGATTACACCAACATCGCTATGTGCCTTTTAGAGGAGTAAATTTCTTATATCTCTAGAGGAAGAAACCATTGCACCTGCCAGGTCTTATGGCCGCCACACAAGAACATCCCAAGATCTATCAAGGTATGATTAAAGTCCCACTTTTTATTTTCGAAGAAAAATTTAGTAAGAATGCGTGAATTCATCTATAAAGGTCCAAGAATCAAATACACTTTTCTATTTGAGCACTTGGATTGCATTTATGAAGTGTGAAAGGAGTAAGAACCAATTATCCTCATGCTTATTTGATGAGTTTGCATTCAACCATTGAGGTTGGAATGTGAACAATTGGAGGATAAAACACACCATGACACTTCATGAAAACAATGAAACAAATTTTCAATCCTGAGGTTGAAACAATCGCTACACCATTGGAGGAATTAGTGCAAAGAGATCGTTAAACATGGGTGGAAAGGAGGATATTACCTCCATTAAATTTGGGTCCTCATGAACTAACATAGTCATTCGTGAGAGATATTCTCTAAGAGGCCCTAAGGAGCTACATTTCAACCTTCCATGAAATGCAAAGGGGAAGATAGAGAAGCCGGGAGAATGGTGATCTCATGAGAGGGAAAACCAATGGAAAGAAGAGGAGAAGACATCCACAAGGAGTTGAGTGGTGGTGGATGAAGAGCAAGAGGCCGATTATCCACTAGCAATTATGTGATACCTAAAAGAGAGGTATGGTCGCGCTGGCCCTTGAAGGAGTTTCGCCACCACTTGGTGTATCCTCTTTCAGAGGATGGAAATGGAGAAGAGGTGGTAGGATGTTTACATCATTGAGCAAACAGGAGTAGGGAGAATAAGGTGCTGATATGGTATATATCTACCATGATACCTTCATCACATGGGTTACAAGATGTGAGCATGAGGAGGCAAAGAAGCACCTAAGTTACTTGAGCTAACTTCCTTGGAGAGAGCACAGTAGATTTTCTCTCATATGATATATGGTGTTTCTAGAGTAGAGGAGTGCACTTCATAAGGAAAGGCCATTCTTTGGCTTGACCGATCAAAGAGGCATTTCCATCTTGGAAGATGTTTCATACATTCAGAAAGATCAACAAGAGGAGTCTTTGACAAGGAGCATGTCAAGGGACAAAGATTGGCATGTAAGTGCATTTTGCATGAGCTCACAAGATCACAGCCACTCGGGAGCAAAGGTCACACACATGGATCGATATATAATCTACTTCCAGCCCATGGTATGGGCCTTGTATTTTCATTTTCTGATTTTCACTTATCATTATGTTAAAAAGTACATGGTTCTTCAAAGGGGAAAATTTTTCATGTTTCTCCATGAGAAATGGGGCCAAACCATATTTATTGGGACAACCATCTTACACATGGCTGGGAAAACATTTTTCCACTCCACACATGCTCACTAATTCATAAGGGGATTAGCATTTTATTTCTGAACATTTTTCCTTGTACATTTCGAGACAACAGCTTTTAGAACCGCGTTACATCCACTGGGAGATTGTTGGTACTTCTGGCACCAAGGATGAAACTACCAAAGGGTCCCCATATTTTGCCGATAATTATCTCCTTGTTGATGTTGTCATGTGTTGATGGGAGTGATGATTTCTATAGGACACAAGGGTTGAATGTGTCATTGAGGGGAGATGATTCAAAGTTTATGTATTGCATGTTCTAATGGGAACATGAGGGGAGACACATGGAAGCTACCACAACCACCTATCCGCCTTCTTTTGAGGTGGACCATGAGTTCATGATGATATCCATCCATCAGATGTATATGGGTATGTATTTGATTTGTATCAATGGGTTCACTCATCTATTTACTATTCAAAAGAGTAGAGTGATCTTTTTGTACAAGATTGCCATGTTATTTTCTCGCAGTCTATGGATAGAGATTATGCTGTAACTCTATGAGAAATTGTTTGCAACTTGTTGCACATGGTGTAACCTACAAAACATAGTTGTTGATATTATATGATGATCATGTCCTGTTCCATCATGGATGAAGTGTTCTGGGTCAAATGCCTTTTATTGTTCATTGATGGAGGAGAGGTCCTTGAGGATTGCTCTTCATTTTTCCACTTGAGGAAATAATTTTAGTAAGTTCGATCAATGCACACTCCACACTAATCATAAGTGGAGGGGAGGAAAGCATGGGCAAGCTATGAATCTTGCCATATTCATATTTTCAGCCCACCCTTCATTTTCAAGAGTCACAGGAGAGAGTTTTCATGAGTTGCCATGTTGAGTGAAGCTTATAAGTTGTATGGATGATCGTCAGATGGAGATTCATGGGGATGATGAGTCCCATTTATATTCGAGCCCATGCCTCAAGGAGGCCCTTAGACAGCCCAATTTTTCTCCATGGATATTTGTTTCTACATGATAGCCATTTGGGGATGTTCACCAAAAGCTGGGATTTCGCATGTTGGAGGACAACTTGGACACTTGATTGATGATATGGCATATTTTTTCTTAGAGGAGTTCATCATGCATGGATGCTGCTGTGATATTAAGGGAAAATTAATCGGTTTATCCTCACACTTGCTTCGAGGGGACAAGCAATCTTTGAGAGGGAGGACCGTAATGTTCCAAATTTTATGGAATATTAATTTTTTCCATTTTCACATGTGAGACAACAAAAATGGGTAGGAGACCCATTAGTTTCATGAATAGGGAATAAAATACTTGGAAGAGATCACTTATGGGAAATGGATTTCACACCTCCATGTGTGAAAGGAGACTTTTATGTGAAGACTAGGTCAAGTTTCCGACCAAGTCAAACCGCGTAGTGGCAGGAGATGCAATAACCTCAGGACAAATGTGCTGAAAGAGGAGGGAAGATTTTTGAGGAGGCAGCTATCATTATTGGGAATCTATGGATGGGGAGCTCACATTGTTTGGTGCTGAGGGCAAGGTAACCATTGTGATTCATGTCAAGTATTATTCATCTTTGGTCTTTTAGACTTGTTGGTACTGGTTGTTGACATCAATTCTCCAGGGACTTCGTTTAGGATTTCCCCCTCCTCTTGAGAGTGGCCCTTGAGTGGGGATTTCACCTCACCCCCTATATTCAGAATTGTCTTCAAGACCAACCTTCTTCTATTAGCGCCAGTCAGCTTTGGAGATTGTGTGCGTTGTTGTCAAGGTTGTCGGGGAGGTTTTCTTACAACACCATCCTTGGCTAGTTTTCCAGGAGGGAGCTTCCATTCCCTTGGGAGATTATTAAGGTAGGTTTCATGAGGATTTTCCACCATATTTGCACCAGGACAACCACTTACCATCATTATCGGGCAGTGCCTCCCTTCCTTAGACAACGTTATTCTTTGGGAGAGCATTTGTTGTGAGGATTAACAGATTGTTTGAGGGTGAGCTCTTGGGTGAAAGGATCAAACTTTTCACTTAGAGATCCATTTGGAGAAGATATTGTCATCAGCTGCGTATCTTCAATCTTCCACTTATTTGCCCTGAGTTGGTTGCCATTTACCCAATAACTGGCATTTTGGTGTTTTATTATAGCCAATCCTTCCAGATTGACTTGAGGTAGTGATTGGGAGTTTAGATCTTCTCCCATTGATTTTATGAGCCATATATTTGCATATCTATGTATTGACATGTATTTAACAGTTTTTCCATATACTAATGCTCAAGAGAGCCTAGGGCTTTGTTCATGTAGCGTTGTTCTTCATATTTTCATGTACATGTCTCTTGAGGTTTTGTAGTAATTGTTTGAGTTATCATTTCCTTAAGGATTTGTATATCTTATGCTTTGCAGATATAACATGATGGATATTTGGATTCTGTATTTCAGTAAAGTAATTTATTTATCATTATTGGTATGTTTTACATATTGTTGTAGTCTCCAACATTGGTAATAACTCGATTATTCCCAATAGTGGTTGCTCCAATTTTGGAACATTACAACAGTTCACAGGATCCTTGAAAAGAACCTTGCGACGTCATGTGACCAAGCCCTAATGGTTGAAGTGGCCTTATCCCCAAGAGGTCGTGCTTCGATCATAGAGAAGAACAAGATTTCTTGGAAAGAATGATGATTGATAGATTTGTCGTATTGAGTTTTAACGCGATGCTTGTGGCTCTCGAGGGTCGGCATCTTTGACGAGTTTCATCCAACTCATTGAGCGAGAGCACTTTTGATAGTAGTGTTTAGAGTCTAAACCAGTTCTAAGCGATGGTCTCACATTGACAAGAACTTCTCTGCATCAGAGTGCTAAATCGGAATGGCGGAAGCATGTAATAATTCTTTCTTAACATTCGGTATGCTCCATACGTGGAGAATAGTTTTCTTATGCCATGTGTTTTTATGGTTGCCAAATAATCGGCGAACTTTCATGGTCTTGAGGATGCGATTATGCTCGACTCGATCGTTAGCTTGCAAATAATAGGACGAAGAATGATTCATTTAAAACCTAGCATGAAGTTAACTTTCATCATCATCTCTGTTCGAAAATTAGAACCAAGGATATTTCATGATCAGCGGGTACACTAAATCGGAAGATAAATCGATAGAATAGGAAAAGAGCGCTATTTTCTCCATCAACTAGAAAAATAGGAATGGCTTCACCCCATTTTGTGAAATTGTCGATCACAACTAGTTGTGTTTGTCAAAGGGAAGTGATTACATGTTATGAAATATATTCTATTTGGCCAAAGGACCGACCGAAATGACCGATGAGGGGTAGGATGGGTGAAAAAATTTTTCAGTAAATATCACACTTGATGTGGCACTTGACTGGGTGAATGCAAATATTTAAACAGCGGGGCTAACAGATCTCACACGCAAGATTTTCAAGAGGCTATACTTGGGAAAGATGACCAATACACACCCCAACGTGGAAATCATTTAAAATGTTTCTCGCTCTCGCAAGGGTGAGACAACGTTGAAGAAATGTATCGACACCATGACAATATTAGAGTATCATTGAGCACAAGATAGTGTTTACCGTGACTAATGTGACGACTTGCCATTGACGTTAGATTTGGGAAAAAATTGTTGAGTTTGGAGTTATAAAAGAATGTACCTATACAAGGATCAATAGGTCGACTTTATAGACCGATTCATCTAGATATGAATCTGGAGCTACTTCTTTGGGTCAACTCGGAAGATATGATAGTAATTACTTAAGACTATGGATTTATTAGCTTTGGAAGCAAGAAATCAAGTCAAATTGTGGGAGGATTACACTATTTGGAATATTTTTCTTCAATGATCAAGCGAGACAGATGTGTCAAATGTGATCCTCCAAAGAAATGATCAGAATCGTAATAGTATACGTCGAGGTAGTTGACAAGAAATACAACCACTAAAGATAGTTTCTCCACATGTGAATATCATAATTCAGGCCTAACAAGACCTTTGTGCGTATACACATCACACGCTCACTATCGTTATCATGCACTTGAACAAAAACTATTCCCTGGGAGGATGGTGAGGTTAAGCGGTAGAGGAGAAAGTTGCGTGAACAAGCTAAAGTACTCAAGAAGTAAGCAACGATTTTTTGCTTGAAGGTGTCAAACGACAATTGATATTTATCATCCCACAAATATGGTACCTCTTTCTTGAGCAGCGTATAAAGCCTTTTGTCATCTCTGGCATAGTTTACGATGAAGCGACGTAGGAAGTATTCCTTCAAGGTAAAATGTTGGAGTTGTAAGATGGATTGTAGGTGTAATTCAATACTTCATTACCTTATCGAGATCAACCCCTAATCCCATGCTTAGAGAGACAATGAATCTAAGAATCTATCCAAGTAATCAACAAAAAATATGCATTTATGCGGATTCCATTTTAATGTTGTAGAACCTTACACCTAGTGAATACGTTCAAGATGAGTGAGGTGTTGAGCTCATTTTTGAATGAGCAGGAAGATAATCCAAGTGTTTTAAAAATGTGTTTGATATTGTGAAATGAATACTACACGACCCCTTGAAATGGCTCAACATCCTTGAGATGAAATGAGAGTTTTCGATACGCAAATTTTCCCAAGGACAAATGAAGGTGATTTTATAAGCCAATATCCTTTTAATCGCGATCTAGTTATACGTAAAATCCATCCATAAAGGGAGAAAGATTCACATCCAATGCAATTGTCGATAATATGATCTATAAATAGAGTAGGATAATTGTCTTTTTAACATGC
Source organism: Pinus albicaulis (assembly GCA_034641835.2). Taxonomy (NCBI): domain Eukaryota; kingdom Viridiplantae; phylum Streptophyta; class Pinopsida; order Pinales; family Pinaceae; genus Pinus; species Pinus albicaulis. The sequence goes on from JAXQQM020069619.1 coordinate 50,270, forward strand.
AAAGATTTAGATCATGATAATCGACATAGACCTAGAGCAGTCATTTATCTACGAGAACCATATTGGATACCCATTATGTTAAAGGAACGGGATATATGAAACCAACGTGTAAAAAGCTAACTGCCTTGATATTACTACTTTGCGTTAGGTTTATAGGTCGAGCTCTACTCAATAGGCTTGGCATTATTACAAATATTGATTTCATGCTTCGATTATAAAAGGTTCTTGTTAGTCATTAGTAATATTTTCCTTCATAGGATGACTAAATGATTTCCATAGGTTTCTTAGAAACAAAGTTCATGAACATTGTGAGTTCCTAGAAATCTCACTACCTTCATCATCCTTAAAGATAATTTTCACTATTTTATCATTTCACGCGTCAAGCTATGCTACCAAATCTCTGTAAAACCCATTAGGGGCTCATGTCACTCCTTTGTCTATATTTCTCATTCGTGGCCCAAATCCTTTGTTTTTTTGTTTAAAAACCCCCACACTTACGTAAGGCCACCTATCAGCCAGCTCTATTGTGTCTCCCAAAAGTACCTCAAGCATTGATGGTCTCAAAACTCGTTCTCTATAGGCTCTTTAGATAAATCAAGTACATTGATTTTGATCTTCAACACCGCTTATCATAAACTCGTTTTACACTGATGACCCCATAATATAGTTTGGGTCCAAACTCCAAGTCCAAGGAGCCTTCCATTAGGTCACCTAGGTTTCATAAGTCATGCAGGTGGATTTGATATCCTAAAATCTCTGCTTTTCCTATGTAAAGAGACCGCATTCAAAGAAGAAAGGGGACAAGTAATTTTGTCCAAAGCCGATCAAAGGGTCATTCAAGAAATGCCTCCCTGATTTAGGTGCAAAAATTCTCAGTAAGGACATCCGTACTTACTTATATTAACGTGCAAAAAGATCAAAATGGCCATCAACCTAGAAAAGAGGTAAGGTAATAGAGTGAAAATCATCACAAGAAGATCATCAAAAGCAAAGGGAAAGAAGGCATATATGTTTTGGAGAATCGTAGTTTCTCAGACTAATTGGAAAACAATGTACCAGCAAGCAATCAAGACAAGGGCTACAAAGGCAAAGGTCACCAAATCCATCTAGTGCACATTGAAGATTATTTAGAAATGATAAATGAGATTTTTGAAAGGTTCTAGAGAACTTAGAAGAAGACACTATTTACTTTTTCTACCACAACTTAGGAGTTTGGGAATACGACGGTATGTATTTGAAATAGATGATGATAGGACTTCCTTCATAATATAAAATGGAATTAAGGTATGTATTCAAGCTGCCTCCAAGGTTTGTCAAAGCAATTAATATTTCACTCAGACCAAACGTAACAAAGATGACAAAGAGAAGAAAAATACTCTGAATTTTCAGCATTACCAAAGGCTTTCCTTAAAAAGGATCAAAAGGAAGGTAAGCATGAGGTGAAAGGATAGTGACAAAGGCAAAAAGTTGGTGTAGGCACTCGCAAAATAGAAGGGCTATGTAAAGACTCCAAAATGGTTTAAATTTTCACCTCTCCAACCAGAGATATATCATTGTCAAAGTGGTCTTAGGAACAAATATATCAATCGGGTTCAAAGCAAAAGCAAAGAGAGCCTCCTAACAATGGTTTCTATCAAAGTATATTCTACAAAATATAGCTAGCCATGAAATGACACTTCGCAAGATCACAAAATGGTTACTTGCCAGAAAATTGATCAAAGTCAAACAAGCCTAAATATATCTCACAATGTTGGTACATATGAAAATCCAAAGAATTTGTCGATGCCAAATCTGACAGGGTTTTTGCCACTCAAATGTTCTCAATCGCATTCATAGTAAAAAACATGACAGAATGTCGCTAGAGGAACGAAAATCTTCTTTTAGTCTAACCGCCAAACAATCAAAGGCATAAAAGATGCAAAATAAGACTCCAAGATGAAAGTCAAAATGGTCAAAGGCAAGCTTACTATTTACAAAAGTGTCAATTTCACTAATGTTTCATCTTCCCTTTTTCCTCAAAACTTTGTTATAATGACCTTTGATTTTTACAGAAAAAGGTTAATGTTTAAAAATATGGTCAAGGGTACAATTTGAGCTTGTTTGGATTCCAGTTTTTCAATTTAAAGGAGCATCAAGATATCCAAAGAAAGAAAATCATTTTTCCTCAAGGTCCTACCACCCATATGACAAAAAGAACAAAAAACAAAGGAAAAGTGAGAAAGGAAACAAACATTAGAAAGTGGGTTTTAATCATGAAATATTTTTTTGAAAAGGAGAGAAGAGTCTTCTTTACCTCCTTCCCCAACTAATTGGTGTCTTTGAAGAGAGCAGAGTCATGGAAGAAACTTTTAAAGGTTTTCTTCACAAATTTAGAAATTTTTCAAAGGAATGCCATCTGGATGGAGGCGCTATGCATGCTGGTGAGTCACAGCTGATACATGATAGGGAGGTAGAGTACAATGCTGTAACACACCGCGCTACACACACAGGGGAGGAGGGGATATCCAATCGGGGTGAGGCACCGTGCCCAGCGCACACGTTCTCTCCGTCCGACTCACTCCACAAAACCCTTGCGTCACAAGACAGGCTCGCTAATAGCTCCGAATTCGACCCAACATGCAGAGGTAATAAAGAAGGCCTGAGAAAGGCCGAACCCACGGTGGCGCCATGCACAGAGGAGACTTGTCAAATTTGCTCAAAAATTGCCAAAATCAATTTTTTTTCTCCTCAAGGTTGGCCGTGTCTCAGACAAGTTAATAAAGGTTGTATCACTTTCACTTCTCCAAGTAATTTCTTCATTCATAATTAAAGAGAGTAACCATAACTCCAAATTTGGCCAAACCTCAATATTCATAGCTAAACATTTAACCTTCTAGGCAAGGATTACTAATTGAAGAGTGGTTATTAACATAAAATACACTTAATACTAGCTAAGCCTCCTCCCAAACTCGAAATCATTCCTCAGGCTTACTTCATTTGCCCCTATTTGCTAAAAATATGACCTCTCCATCACTTTTTCCAGACCTGGTGCCTTTCAAGCAAAAAACCACTTTGTTCAAAGATATAATCGCCCACCATGTTTGGAGAAGAGATCACATCAGTAGTGATGAAGGCCAATGGCCTATCAAGCCAAAAAGTTAAAGAAGGGTAATCAGGCTGAGCCTTAGACACACCATTCAAATCACTCCTCTTCCCATGATCCTTGCATGTTTTCAAGATGTTGATGCTATCAAGCAGGGGAGAAGGTTAAACAGTTCAAACCACTTAGAGGTTACTAGGTTGTTCATTCTCACCACAAAACCACCAGTTCAACCTAGGAAGAGTAAAGTTTGAACTATCATAAGAATCCATTGCTAAAGCCACGTGAATACCGTATACACAAGAAATATGGTTCAACTGCAAAAGAACATGCTATTACTATGAGCCCTTCCTCAAACCTAGTTATCAATAGGGCTGCAAGGTCAAGTTTCTCCCACTGCCAGAGAGATATGCCCCATCATGAGGCAGATCATCAAGTACCTTAGTTGTGAGGGGAGGTACTCCAAGACTTATTCATGCTACATAAGGTCGCTAATGCACTTCACCAAGGTTAAATTTCTAAAACCTTACCATACTATCTCACTGTGTGCTATTGACAAAATGGCTTTAGTGGTCGCAAGAAATAGTTATGCCCACCAAATGCAGTAGCCTTTTTCACCACTCCTGATTAAGATGATTTGCTGCCACTACTTAGAGCAAATGTGGGAATTCCTTTGTTTTTCATTCACATGATATATTTTCTAAACTCTTAAGCCTTCATCTGCACCCCTTTCCTTCACTTCACGCCCACTTACCTCTACCTCCATCACCTACCATGCCTTCTCCACAAGGAAATTACCTCCCATTTCTTATCCTCATGCATCAAATGAAGATGATGGTTTGGCAATATAGAACAAGCAAGATGATGCAAGTGGATATGAAGAAAATAACATGCAACATAGAGTTAAATGAGGAAGAAGGGAGGTGACAAATAGCACGAGGAACAAGAAGATGATGATGGAAGTGATGAAAATAGGAAGTGACATGCAGGGTCTAATGAGGAAGAGCAGGAGGATGATGAAGGACATGGAGGAGAGAGATGAACATGGAAATCATGAAGACAAAGACAAGGAGCACTGGAGCAAGATAGTGATGCAGCATGATACAATGAAACACTCGCAAGTACATAAAAGGTATAAATTTGGATGAGAAATATGAAGACACAGAGATAATGAAGAAAATAATGAGGATGAAAGTCAGCAAGAAGATGAATTGTGACAGCCAAGAGAAAAATGTGCATGAGCATGACAACGAAAGTATAGTCATAGTGAAATAAGTGACCATATGAGTGAATATGATGAACTTCAAGAAATATAGGGAGATGATGAGGAAATAGAAGATCAAGAAGAGGAAAACAAAGTGGGAGATCAAACAGAAAGCTTGAAGAAAGCGGGCAATGACCAAGGCAATGACACCGATAAGACAATCAAAGTGATGAGCAAGACAACAAAATGGATAGTCATGACAAGCCATGATACTGCCATGACTATCATGACACAAACCAGCCTCCAATGATATTGAATGAAGATAGCCCAAAAGATGATGAAGAAAGGACCTTCATGAGGAACAAGGTCAAAGTGGGGAAAGTAAGAAGGAAATGATCAATTTGAAGGCCAATATGGTAGTATGGAATACGTGAAGACAATGATGATGAGGATGCTAAAGATGAAGAAAGAAAGGACTCAATGAGGCATGAGGTGACCTACAGCTTGTGAAAAAATGAAAAAGCTGGTGACAAAAATAACAAGGGTCAAAGAAATGGTGAAAACACATTCAAAACTACCATTGTCACTCCTCTCACATGCACATATCAAAGGGAAGAGTGATGTGTTTGTCAGCTTCAAAAGGCAAAGGGCCATCTCTTCTCAAGATATCAAGACATTGGACTGTGTGGCAAGGAAAACATGGAAAGAAGTGAGTAGAGATAAAGGTAAGAAGAAGTAAGAGAATCAAGAAAAATTCTCAAGAACTCCTAATCTATTGATCTAGACAAGGACAATGAGAAAAGAGATGGCCACGGATTGTTACTTCCACCAAAGATGCACAACCTAGGGAGTGGGAAAGATATTTTGAGATAGCAGTTAAAAAAATATCTACATTAAAATATGAGCGCAAAATATTTCAAGAAGGTGAAAAGGGACCTTTCTCTCCAAGAAAATGACCAAGCACTATGCAAAGAAAACATGCTTGCTTGTGCCAAATCAAGGAGGCCCTCATAGCTAAAAACCTAAAACGGGAAAAAGAGCATGATAGCCTTGGTAATTGGCTGAGGCTTCTCAACAGGTGTCCAAGACCTCTGAGGGACCTCTCCACATATTTTGGTCCAAATTGAACAAAATTTCATTTTGAATTTTTGAGGCCTCGTATGAGGCACCCAGTAATTCATGCACAAATTTGGTGTATCCTCGCCTGAAAATTTTATATTTTTGGATTCTCACAATATCAAGTCTGCTCATAAAATTTTGTATCATTTGGAGAAGCTTGACTCCCCCAAAGGTCAAAAAACATCAAAATTTTGACCTTCTCATTTCATTTTTAGGCATGGTGTTGTGCACAAGAGAAATTTTGGGAGAAATGGTTTTGACAGTAAAATGGCAGCCATTCAATAAAAACAAGCTTTTCTGTAAAATTAGACTCATCATTCATTCCAACGAGCCATCACGCTGCAGCCAATCAAGACGGAAGGGGTCCAAAACTCACCTATAAAGGACCCTATTTTCATTGGGGCGGGCATTGCAATGCAGATCAGACTAGTGTTTTGGACCAAAAGTCAAAAACACACTCATTTATTGCAAATAGATATTTAAGTTTTTGAGGCAACACAACTTTAATTAGTGCAAATAGTTATTTTGGAATTTATTTCTAGATATTGTGTGCCTTGGGTTTTCAGACGTATCTCTTGGCCATAAATGACATTTATGGTTGAATTTGACATTTTCTCACCATATTTAGGGTTTTAGTCCTCCTTTTCTCCATAAATAGAGCATGAGGCCTCTTATGTATTTTGAATTTGATGATATTGAAGAGCAATATACATGGTTTTATGAGCTTGGAGAAGAAATTGGTTTTGTGTCTATGAATGGTTTGTTATTTTGGATGATGGGAGAAGCTTGTCATGTGATTCCTTAGCTTGTGAATGATGATGTCTTCTTTAACTTGTTTATGTTTTCTTGTTATGATTATGTTTCCTCCTTCTTGGTTTCTATAAATTAGAAAGTATAGGCTGAGACATTCTCTTAGGAGGCACCTCAACTTCCGCTTGTTATAGCTTTGATAAGCTTCCCTCTGTTTGGTCGTCTTAAGGAATTCTTGATTACTTCCCAGGGTCCACCAAAATTATGTTTGTTTCACATATGGTTAGTATGCTATTTTACAAGTAATAGATCTATAGTGCATCATATTTTGAAGCTTTCAAAAATTCTATCTTGAAAGCTTTCGTGGAATATTATATTTACAGGGTTAAGTCAAAGAGGTAATGCTCGATCTTGCCTTGTCCATGCCTTCAATAACTTGTTTCCTGTGGTTCTGAATAGCTTGATATATGATTTTTAGGAAGTTCTCTTCATATATTGAGTTATTTGTGTTATCTTATATTTTTCTCCCAAATTCGAGGGTGAATTCTACTAAATTTAGGAGCTCTTATGCTTTCATGTTTCACTAGAATGTTTATCTTGGATATTTATCAATTTAAAATATTGTTCAATGAGTTTAATGGTTTTCCTACCTCATGAGTTGTGCTTGGAATCAGCATGTATTTAAGACCTCCTAGTGTTTCCAAAATTTGATGTTCACTCCACTCATACATCACCTTACTTGATCCATTAACCTCGCTTAAATTGGCTCGCAAAGACACTCTCCGTTTCATCATTTAGACACCCATGACTTCTATTAAATCCATACTCCAATGGCTTTGATTAATCTCACTCCACCTATCCTACTTCACCATCTACTCGACCAAAACAATCATCAACAAACCCTACACTTTAATAACTAGCCTAAAATCAAACCCTAGAGAAAATAACACATCCTTTGCACCCAATAGAGAGATCCCTTCTTTGAGTCCAGAAGGCTGGTAGGTCCTAGGATTCCAAAGATCGGTTCCATGTTACCCTATCATTTGGTCTACCAATCTCGCCAAATCACGCAGACCTCATTATTCTCAAGGACACAGGATCCTTTTGAGTAAGTTCATGCTCAAAAACATTCTTTAAAAGATCTAAAACCCTTCTTACACAATATCTATTGATTTATCGCCACCCCCATTGCTACACTAACATTATGGCGATCATGGTGGGACCTTCCGAGTATGTTCATGCTTTTAAATATTCCCTAAGAGATTCGTAAACCCTGATTGATAGTATCCGTGGTTTATCTGCCACCATCACCACCCTAACATCAAGGATTACGGGACTTTCTCGAGTTAGTGACACCCAAGTATCCCTTAATTTCATAATCCCTTTGCTAAATAGCACTGCTGATTAATCACACCATCACCACACCCAATATCTCCGGCGATCACGGTGGGACCTTGAGTATGTTCATGCTTAAATATTCCCTAAAGATTCAACCCTCGACCGATAGTATTTGGTGTTTTATTTGCCACTTCATCACCAGCTACCAATATTCGGCGATCACGATGGGACCTTCGAGCAAGTATTGGGACCAAATATCCTCTTTAGAATTTAGATACACTTATCAAATCATAGAGAAATCAAACTATCACCTATAGAGTATACTCTATTTGTTTCACCATCCTAGAAAAATGATGAATTAGTTATAGGACACTTCATAAAACCTTGTGACTACCTATAGTGGAACTTAAAATCTCAAACACTCCTTAGATTGGTTTCTTGTCAGCTATTGGTGGTGGAACATAAACATACATTCTTAAAACAACAACAAAAAAATATCCACCTAGTACCCACTAAGTCTCCAAGAGATCCATTACTTCATTAACACCGATTTGACTTCCTAGATTTGTGTCAAACCAAATCCCAAGAAGTTTATGAACCCACTTATATATGGTAACAATTTTACCAAGCATTAAGAGAGGTCAACCTTCATAAAATCGTACTAAAACTTTCAAAATTCTCTTTGAATTTTGAAATTAAATTTTGCTTCACATAGATCAAACACTATCTCATCCGGACTCAAATCCTCCCAACATGGTTGATGACCCAGAGAAGATTTTGTGGCAAACTTCTAGATTTGGAAACTTAACCATTGTTAGGACCATCCATAGAGAAAGCCTGCACTCGAACATCTTACAACCCTTGCAAGATCCCCGCTTAACTTGCACCATACAAGAACCTCTTAAAACAGTCTCAAATTGATATTGAACAAATCAACTTCAACCTCTTTAGTTTGCAAACAGTAGTTCTAGTAGAGAAGCTCTCTCCTTCCACACCACCCGACTTTTAGATTCTCCATCACTTCAAGTCTTTTCCATACCAAATCTACTCAAAATCACTTTTTTGTCCAAGTACTTCCACCACACCCATCCATACAACCATTGTGCAAACTACTCCACTTCATCATACACCTCCTTTCACCAACCTCCGTAGAGCTATAAAAAAAAGTGGTCTCTTTCACTCTAATTACCTCACATTAATATGTCAATCCAGAGCGTTTTGTTATTACAAAGAGTGACTCAACTGGTGGCTATCATTTGTCGTAGAGTAATGCTAAGATAGTATAGTGCTTAAGAAATACAAGAGTAAACGGATACATATTCAGGCCAACTAAATTACTTCAAAGAATAAATCACACACTTTAAAAACCTACCAAATTTATCACTAAGGTGCGAGCAAATATAACCCATCCTCGGAACCAATGGAAAGGAAACCAGAGCATGGACTATGAGCTCCGGAGCCCGCGCACCACGATCGCTTCACGCGCCTAGGATCATCTCTCACACTAAACCAACAATCAGAGGGAAATGGAAATGTAAAGAAGCTGTAATAAAGGATTGAACAAGCACTCGAATGGGAATGTTAACTCTAAAATGGAACAAAGAATTGGAATAACTAAGTCCCGCGGGTTGTAACCAAACTTAATCTATTAAAATACTTTTGCACCGAATACACTATTCTTTTACTTCTAAAGGCAATTCACACAAATCATATTAATGGAAATAAAGAAATAACCATTAATGAATTATGGAACAGTCAATGGATGATAGGAAACGCACACAACACGTAACGTTAATATGATGTACTGGTAACATAACAAGAAGAACATGTAATGAACTCTGAAAGGATTAATAACTTAATGCGGAGTCAACACACGATTCTATCTCAAAACTTCAATGATTCAATCTTTAATGTGAGTATGTATGAACTTGTAAAACATACCAAATTAACAAATAAAAATGATAAACAAACTACACAGCAAGTCAGAAATTAGAAGTGTCCTGTGGCCGGGCCTCTGTACTCAAGGATACACCGCCAGTTAATCCAAATACAGATGAAATGATCAACAAACTTTCATTAATGCATCGTCAAAAATACATTGAACCAAATAAACGAAACTTAATAATCAAAGTCGATGTTTTTACGTAAATTACATGTCGCATTTCTCCTTCATCTCTATATCTCCCCATTCTATTAAACTACGTTTGTCAGTTTCTTTATATAAAGACGACGCGCGGAGATGTCCATGACAAGGTGTCAGCAAATATCCTCAAAGATCTAAGATCCCGAGGGATTCGCCAGTAAACCGTTAACTCTTCATCCTCGGGTTTTTCTTTGCGCCGAGCCGGTGTCCCTCCTTCTTTTTCGAGCCGATTTGCTTTGATCTCGTTTGGTTTCGGTTTGCGTTCGGTTCTCGTCCTCCGGTAGGACAAGCAGTTTATCTCGACTTTGTCTTTCCCTTGAACTACAATTTCGTTTTCCTTTCCGTATATAGAAAATAACCATTATCGCTGGCTAAGTTCTGTATATCAATTTTCAGTATGTTTTGTTATAGTCTTTATTAATTCAAATCTAAGTGAGCACAAAGACGGTACAAATTTATTAAAAGCCACCAAATACGATCAGGTGCTATACCTTAGTACTCTGTCATTACCCCTCGCTTACCTTGTTTCATGTCCTCATGAAAATTGTAGTTGACATGTACGTGCTGAGAGAATATGCTGGAGAAGGAGTCTCATGCGGAGGCTCACAACCATGTTGAGTGATTAGATAGTCAAAGAACTGGACTAAGTCATTTCTCGGCATGAACACACAGTATTCTGGTATCCCAAAAGGTGGAAATAAAATAATTGAGTGTGAAATTCATACCCTAATCCAAGATGATCCTCGCTTTCGTAATGGTTCAAGAGGTTCAAACTGTCGGCAAATAATCCAAATTTTCACTTAAATGGTTTCTTCCAGTCAGATGTGTGATTCCAGGATTGGATATCGAAATTTGGTCGCATTAATGGCCAAGTCTTTGATAGAAAGAAAATACTTAAACTCTCTTGAATGAGTGTCTATGCATAGGTCCCAATGTTTCAATGGCACTGTGAGCCGTTATAAGATTTCTATGAACTTTCTCCACAACCTGCATCGGGTTCCTAGGTCTTTGCCTCTAACCCGTAAATTCAGGACCATTTTCCTGGACTTCGGAAAGTATCATAGGGTTTTGAGCCACTTAATCTGATTAGCCCCTTTAATGAATGAATGCTTGGAATCGGGATGTCTCCAATGAAAGGGCCGTGTTTAATTCGCTCGACTTAGCACAAGGTCGTGCAAATAAAGTTCACACAACAACCTTCGGACTTTCACTCCATAATGTTTACAAAGAATATGTTGGCCGATAAAGGTTAATTTGGTATTGGGGTGCCTGCTAATGCCTTTATTTTTAATTGTAAGTACTGTTTAATAAAAATGTATATATTTTTGTGTTGTATTCTACATGCTAAAAACATCATTGTATAAAGAACAATAAGTCATTTGATTCTGTTTGATGTAACAGATCTAGTCTACCGTTACTCAGGTAAACTTTCTTCGTTCTTCAGGCTTTCAAAGGTTCTATTTTGATTGACTGACGCTACTTAGTTGTCGGCTGTGAATCCCTTCATATTTTTCTCGGGAACCGCTTGCTCTCTGTTGCCGCTTCGCTGGCTTGCTTCATCCATGCGTGGTTTTCTGCTGATCTTCTGCGCCAGGTCGCTGGAGGGCCGAGTTTTGTTCGGAACTTTCATTATGGCCGCCTGAGTTCAACCCTATTACCCCGGAGGTAGCCTGGCCTCAATTTGTTTGTCAACACCTGTAATTGTCCTTTTCCTCGCTTTAATGCCAACACCCGTCTGTTCTACATCAATTGGAACGTACCGATTTCGTAGGGTTTTGAATGTTGCATCGCTTGTTGGCCTTCTTTTTCCCTCCCTCCTACTCTTCTTATCTTTCCTGGTTCTTTTTCGTAATCCTACTTGTTGTCCGAGCTGGTTATCGATTCCAACAATTTATTCCGTTTCTTCCGCAACTTTTTAATTTCCAAGATTTCTTCGGCGAAATGTTAGTCATTCGCCGGATCGATCAAGACCGTTTCTAAATCTTCCTCTCTTGGGGTTCTTCTTCACCGCTTCGGCTCGGGCCGCTCGGGGTAGGAACCTCGACCGGTTCTCACTTTTCCGAGTAACAGAGCCGCTTTCCTACTCCCTCTAGAATTTCCTTCAGGGACATGGGAAATGTATTTGTCTCTGCTCAAGATTTTCCTCCTCTTCATCATGAACAGGCATGTTCTCTTCTCCGGGTTTGTCGTGGGGCCTTCCAACTAGAAGGTTGACCATACCTACTCAAGTATTGGCGGGGACTACGTCAGTCATCATCTCCCGCAGGTCTTGTAAATGGCCATCCTCCCTGGTCATTCCATTTCTTCCTCCCTGCCCGCTTTCTACTTACTGCTCCCCGAAGGCCTCACGTCTTCTTTCCTGCTGCTGCTCATCTTCACTATCACTGGTTGGCTGGTACCTCTCTCAAGCTTTTCCAGCCTTCCTCTTATCCGAGCCAAACCGGCTGATTTTTCCTGGCTTATTTATGCTTCCTCTCATCCGAGCTAAACGTAACATTTTCCGGGTTCCTCCGGCTGTTCGGTGAATCAATGGCATGCTTACGCTTTGCCGATTCTCGATGTAACTCGGTTGTTCCGATGTACCAGCAACGTGTTCTTCGCGTTTTGCTTGACACTCCGGTGTGCTTATAGAATGTCCGCGTTTTGGGGATGGTTCCGTCAATCCCCTCAATTTGTGCAATCGCCCTCTTCCAAATTCGGTCACGTCATTGAGACCATAACTAACAACTAGTCGTATCAACCCATGGTGACTCAACGATTGACTCTATTTGCCGTGCCTTTTCATACTTTGTGCAACACTATGCAAGAAGGGAGTTCGTATGCGTGGTAACGACAAGAGTATCTCTGCTTAGAAACAACAAAGTTTGGCTATGTCGTGGTCTTACCACGTTTTTCTTCCTTCGTGTGTAATGTAACTTCCGCACTATTTACATAGTCTGGCCTGTGGTTCACCTAGGGTTGTCATGTGAACTCCTTCCTTTAATCGTTGCCCTAGCCTTCGACCCCATCAGTCCATGACTCGTAACGTTCTTTAATGTCCATACCCGGGTTCCAGTGGTCGGTAGTCTCGAAACTGCATCATGTCATCAAGAATCGCTATCCGCTTTCCTCTTACCATGGAGTGATCATCTTGTAGGTCTGTACATTCCATCGCCATCGCTGTTGACTCGTAGGCGATTGAAATGAATTCAATCCATCTCCGCGTTTCTTTCCAAGATCTCCTGGGCACACAGACATCATCAATCGTTGAGGCTTCCGTCTAATTGCTCTTCCTCCCATAGTTTCACCGTAGACCCTAAATGGAACGCAACTACGAAGTCAGACAAAACACAACAAGGTTTCGAAAAACATGCAGGGCGTGGGGTCAAAGGTACCAGAAAGTAACTTGTGACAAAATAGAAATGCCATGCCGTTAAACCATGCCAAACCGTCGATAAGGCTTTCCCGAATGGTGAGGGCCGACACGTACCCGGGAATGATGAGGTGAACCTCCCCCCGCAATGTGATACTAGTTCCAAACGGCAAATAAAGGAGGCAATCTTGCCTCGCAATCACGCGAAAGGAACATCATATGGAATTATGCCATGTTGAAAAGGACAACAGACATCAAATTTGCAAGGAGAACGGACGGCGTGTTATATAAGAGGTCGTTGTGTTATGACGGAGGCCGAGATGGGCATGTATCGTACTTGCCAACTTAAGTAATATCATGGCTGGGCCTGCTGTCATGATTATGGAAGATAAAATGTTCATGCGATATATAAATCGGGGAAATGAAATATGATTGTTCCCAGGATATAAGAAACAAAGAGTATTAGTATCTTACCCATTGGAGTAAGCAAGGTGACTTTAATACCATTAACAAGACTGGCCGCTAAATGTGTGTCCATAACTCATGTGACAGCCACTCCTCGGAACCATAATCCTTCAGGCATACTTAGGAATGTTGTTATATCAAAATGTAGACCATTATGCTGGTTTGGTGACCAGCTAACCATAATGCCATTCACGAGGAAAGAGCGAAACGTGATGTGCCGCCTGTGATGACATCTCCTGGCTCCTGGCTATTTGTTTATTTGATATACCTTTTGTACCATATCCCTGTGGTGGCTGCACGGAATGCCACTACTCTCCATCCTCATGATCATGGTGAACGCTCAATGAGACCCCTATCCCGCATTTGACAAATACCACATATTTTTTCTTTTTTCATAGAATACTTTTCCTTTATTTATACACAAAGGGTGGTTCAACACTTTAAGAGGCAGGGAATGGTGGAAGAAGTCTTATTATCTCACAGGAAAGATATAACTCTTGCTCTTATTCCTCAGCACTAATAAAAAAGTTTAAAAGGGAATCAAAGATGATAAAGATAACCAATCAAAGGCAAAATTAGTAAACCATGTCAACAAAAGGTGGGTTAGGGGGCTGGCATGTCCTTCCATTTGTCCTCTCCTTACTAATGCGTAGCCTTATAGATATAGCGATTTATGGTTTGCGTATTTTGCATGTTGTGATTTTGTTGTCATTGCACAACAGTTATTAGCCGTATCTTAAGACTAGAAAGAAGACCGCAAGAAGTATCCTCATTTTAGATCAAGAAAAGAATAAGTTGTTTCACAAGGAGAGTGTAGTATAAGAGTGGTGTTTTCGAAAGAAACAACGACTTTGATGAAAAAACAAAGAATGTAACGTCAGTTTCCTTTGGGAAAAAAGGAACAAAGAAAATAAAAATACTATAAAACACTCAAAATGCCATTCCTTTGAAAAGGAACAACAACAATAAAAGAATGATGTTTTGAAGAAAACAACAAAGAGAGGTAAACTAAAAGGAAATAAAAATAATGCTGCCTTTGAAAAAGGAACAAAGCAGATCTCAATGCTGCTCCTTTAGAAAAGGAACAGCAAAACAAGCTAAAAGCAACATATAAAAACACGTACATGCTATTAGAAGAGCAAAAATCGAACTTTGTAAAAGAAAGGAACAAGAAAAGAATGACAAGAAAATATTTAATTCAAAACTTATGTAATAAGAACCAATTAAAAACAAGAACTTATGTACAAATTGGCAAAAAAAGAAATGAACCCTTAATGAATCAAGCAAAGGAGAAGATTTCTCTTCCTCTCCTAAGATCTCCATATCAAAGGTCTTGGCCGTAGGGCCAAAGGGCATGATCTCCAGTGAGTGGTTTAATATAGAGACTGACTTTGGGTGGTCATTATTTACTGAATGCATATCCAGAATCATTAAATGGTGATTAGAGTAAGGGTTCCATTATCATGACCTTCCTGGGATTTCGTATGGTCCCAACCATCGAGTCCTGCTCTGTGAAGTCCCGAAACTGGAATCGTATAATGTAGGCCTACTGTGGAAGACTTGTTTTTGATGAGCGCATCATGCCATTTACCCGTCATCGTTGAATCAATGTCGTATTTTGTAGTGTAGAGCCGAATTTCGTCTAATTCATTGATCTCATTGCAGTCGACGGAAGGTGCCCGCTTAGATCTAGGCCAACTCTCAGTTGTCCGTAATGTTTGGATTTCGAATTTATGGAAAAATGGGTCATTTTCCAAACACTAGAAGGATAAGGTGAGTAACTGTGGTGCCTCCATGTGGTTCGATAGGCCCAGAAAGGCTTCGTGAAGCCTGCAGCCCAATCACGCCTATGTGACGCAATGAAGCTGCGTTAGGATTGATCTCATTATCTTATTGCCAATTTTCATCATTTCATTCGCCCGTGGGTGATATGGAGTGATCTTGCGTCGACATGATAATTGTTAATTGTTGCAAATGACTTATGCCCGCAAATCTGTGGTCCTCCATCAGATTTGCCTCTCAGAAGGCCATAACGTAACAAATAGAAGGAAAAGGAATCAGAGGACAGAGTCCTCTGTATTTTTGGTATAACAAGTCACCAACCCATTTGGTGACATATTCGTTGCCACCAAAATATATGTTTTCTAATTTGATGAAGGGTCATAACCAAATGCAAACTAGAAATGACCGTCGTAATGGTTCATGACTAATCGTGGTTTCAGAGGCATCTCATCACTGACTGTGTCGTCTCCGTCAGTAAATCGTCACAAGCTTGGACAAACTTTTGCATCTTTGAAGATCGAGGCCGCAATATCCACTGCACAATTTTTATGTCCGGGCTTCTACGCCGCTGAAGTGCCCCCTCACACGGCCCATCGTGATGTTTTTAGGATGTCAAAGATTTCATCCCTAACACACGTCGATATGCATGTCCTGCCCTGTGAAATAAATAGTTCCAACTACCTAAAATCGAACTTTTTCCAATGATTCGCTTGCGCTATTCGAGTTAAATGTTTTGGTAATTCTACTCATCGCGTAGTCAAGTAACATCAGCATACTCGTGGTGTTTTAACGGCAACAAGAAATGTGTTCATCCGGAAATTGATCTTCCATCGTCAGATCGTTGATTTTGGTGGACTTCTAAAAGAAATCGGCTAAGGTGGTTTTCGTTGTATGTCCTTGATTGTGATGTCGACTCGCATAAGATTAGCCATCGAAGTTACCTGCATTTGTGATAAGCTTATTCGCTAAATATTTTATAAGCAGAATGACCGTATACAAGATAATGCGGTAATTGCACATAATGTCTAAATTTATTACGATGTATTACGCCTAGGAATTTTTCAAGAATGCGGTAATCTAAATCATGTAGGATAAATTTTGTTGTCGTAATAGATGCATATATGGTTTTATCCCTCCGCCTATGATCACGCTAATACGATTCTAGGCATCGATGATATCCGGAATGGTAGGTCCCGCTTTGTCCTCAATCTGGGTCATGGATAACGCGCCTTCTTTAGATCCTCGAAGTACCATTAAGATTGTTCTGTCTAAAGAAAATCAACGCACAAGAGTAGTGCAGGTTACAATTCGAGCAGCAATGTGTTAATAATGCTCTATGAATCGCTCATAATAACCGGAAATCCAAGAAAGGTCACAGACTGGTTGAGTAGCAGGGGAGGGAATACAGTATTTGGATTTTGGCTTCTGGGTCTACCCGAATGCCTACCGAGACATAGTAGTCCTAGGGATAGTCCTTCAGCTCATCATCAAGAAACATTTTTCATCGCTTAAGCAAAGCTCCGAGACAATGCAAATGCTATAGGACTTTCTCCAGGGTGTCTAGAGTCAGATCAAATCATCTCCATACAGTGCAAAGTCACTCATGTAAACTTCAAGTCCATCATTTATTAAATCATAAAAATGTTAAGGATGGCCTTTTGAAATGTGGCAGAGCATTACATAGGCCAAAAGGTAGAACCTCTCGATAGGCAAATGTTCCCCAGGACAAGTAAAGGTAGTTTTATCCTGGTTTTCAGGCAATCCGACCGATTGTCCACCAGCCATCCAGGAAAGAAAAGAACTTCTTCCCCTCGGCTAAAGTATCCAATACTTGATCTAAGTGAGTTAAAGAGAAAATGATCTTTTTCAGGTTACCTTGTTTAGTTCCTCATAATCCACACAAATTCTCCATTTCCATTTTTATTTGGTACTACCATTGTAAGTGGAGAGACCCATGTACTATCATAAATATTAGGTAGATAAAATTCACATCTAAAATCTTCTCTCAAGTTCGCTTACGACATCTTTTAGATGGGGATTAAGTTCCTTTGCTGGCCGACGCACAAATCGGCATCCTTTCTATGCATAAATGTGGTGTGTACATAACTGGGATCGATTCTTTCATATCGTGCAATCCCATGAAAATGCTTCTTGATATTTTGTTAACAAGATGGATGAGCTTTGTTTGTCTGTAGATTAGCATTGATGTTTAAAGTTTTCCTGTTGTAATTTCCAGCGCTTTTACTATTTCAGGTCAAGGGTTGTGTATCGCTTTTGGTCATGAATATCTTTCGTGGATCTTTCTTCCAATTCATTATCAAATGTCAGTTTATCATGTGACACTGTGTGCTTATGGTTCAGTTTGAGTAATGAAATTATTAATGGCATCGTCACGCTTGATCTTTGGAATCGAGCACTTGAAGTATTAATGGAGATCCGCGTTACCGCATATGATACAGGTGTTTATTAGTTTTAATCATTGTAATATTCTCAACAAGCGCTCGGAGGATATAGAACTAAATTCTTTAGTTATCTCTACCTTCCGTTATGGTCATATTTCCTCATTGACGTACCAATGGTGGGGCACCTGGCAGCGGCGTCAAGGCCTACCTAAAATTAGCTACGTCCATCAAGTCGGGTTTTTGGATTATTAATATCGTGAAATCGGTTGGATACTCCCAGGACTTACGCAGACCATGACATCATGTAGATAAATTCTCCGGGTCTAACCACGATCGGCCGCCCAATTTAACAGAGTGGAGGTTCTGGCGATGTAATGTCAGGTTGCGAAACAGGATTAAGTAAAAATATTAATTGCGCCTTTGGATCAACTAAGGCATTAGGACAGTATTCCACCATAAATTTGAGTCAGCTATAATTGTCTTCTGTGGTCTTCATATTTAAGGGGTGTTTCTCTTCCGCATAACAGGCCCATAAGGTACCAATTACTCGACTCTGGATTATTTGTTATATTCTCCTTGCTCTTTATGCACAATTTTTATAGTTTTTGTGTATATGGGAATGTCTTGAATGGTTTGGAGGAAATGAATTTTTATGTACGTATTTTGTAATTCTCCTGCACGTCGCCGGATATTGCATGGATCGAGACATGGCCAATCGTTCGGGAACCGAGGAGAGGATGTGGTTGCTTGATTATGAGTTTGTTGCTTATTTACATCCTCCCGTTGTGACTGATGTTCTCTGGCAACTCCATCTTTCAATATGAACTGCTTTATCTCCTTGGCCAATTATACGTCCGTATCTTAACCTGGAAGGTCATTGCACTCCTCAAGTCGTGTCCCTGTTTTCCGTGATTCTAAGGATTTGGATAGATTGACCTGTCATATTTTGATTGGGACTGGTTGGCTGAGCTGCGGTCTGTGTTGGGGACTGGGATTTTGTTAAAGTCAGAAGAGTAGGTTGAGGGAGCTGGAATGGTTCCACTGGTGTACATCTGCTTTGCTACTGTTTCTCTGTAAGGTGAACTTCTAGAAGTGTAGGAGTCCAACGTGAAGGGTATGGGCCATTTTGCCAATATGGTGGAGTATAAGGAAATTTTCGACAAATCAGCTTTGGCTTGTTTGATCTTGTACCATGATTTGAAGAAGGAAAACTTATCAGTGACCCTTTTACCAGGGAATGGGGGTTGAGATTGATTTTACACACATACCATATTGTCGAGTATTATATCAGGCTTGGAAAGAAAGAGGTTGGGTCCGGAACATACTGTGTTGTCTCACGTCACTTGCACATTGCCGATCGAATTCACCGATTCGGTTCCTCTGCTTCCTTATATACCGCTTTTCAATCCAGAAGTGAGGGGCGTCCGTAAGGTGATCTTTGTGCCGTATGGCGCATGTTTGGACTTTATCTAATGGACACTCATGTGGGCTATGTTTTTTCTCGCATCGGGGCGAAGATTGCTAAATTCTCGCTCGCTTCATCAGTTTGTTTAGCCTGCATACAATGTTGTGTAGTTAGTGTCCCCATAATATCAGCTTTAAAATTTTCATTGAATTTCCAATTTTCAGATTTGTTATCATTGAGCATTTCTCGTTTATCTTTGTAAACCGATTGTATTTCACGTATGACTTGTGTCAGTCAACTCTTCGATACATAAGTCAAGGATGTCAAGAAAATTCTCTTGATAAATATCCCCTTTGCCCATAATGTTTAATGTTTCAATCCATTACCCCATGCCTCTATTAATGCGCTTAACACATTATCGTGCAAAGGTAATGGCGACAAGGAGATCTTTGTAGATTATAATCGGAACGCTCCACATACCCTTCAATGTTTCATTTGTCCCCTCTGGTCATTGGCTTGAAATATTTCGCCTTTTAATTCTCTCTAGACCTACAATAATCCTTGCATTTCTTTAAGAAGGATCTTTTCATTTGATCCCAATTGTTGATGACCGCCACCTGAAATTTCATAAACCATCTTAAAAGCAACCCCTTTCAATGTAGAGGGAAATAATTTTCAATTCTTTTGGGATCTAAGGGTGTAATCGCACTTCTACATAATACACACTGAATAAGAATGCATCCCATCTTCTCGATGTGAGTCCGTGAAATGTGGGGATATGGTCAAGAGGGATAGCTTTCATGGGTGCATTTGTCATGGTAATCCACTATAGGATATTGTAATGGGGAGGCTTGAGTATTTAATGTTTTACATTAGGTTGGTTTTTGAGCCATGATCTAATATATGCTAAAAGAACCTTTCTGGGACATTCAGGAGGGTATTCTGTGTCAAGGGAACTTGCTGACAGTGATCTTTAATAGCGCCTTTATCTCGAATAATGGGAATACCAGTGTCCGAGGAGATTGAGTTCCTTCCAACAATGATTTTCAAGAAGACTCCCTTATCCTGGCCAGGTCTAAAGGCTGATTTGTTTCGTCAGGGGATTTCGTCTTTGCCTTCCTCGTTTCAACTTCTCCTCACAAAAGTTACTAGAGTTCCCTTCCCCGCAATAATTTATAGAATTTTCAAATTTTGAGTCCCGCTCTTTCGCTTGGACTATGCACTCCCAACAGCAGCTGCATGGTGATCCTCAAGGGTCTGAAGGGAACTGTAGGCGGCTTAGAAAATGTTTTTCGAGGCTTCATCATGGTCGAGATTCGTTTTCTTTTTTTATAGATTTCGGTTTATGAAGGTCGTTCGGCCAAGGGTCACCGGCTCTTTAGTTTTTCGTGCTTGGATGGGGTTTGACATTCTTTCTCGGTCTTTTCTACAGAATATGCACTAAAAAAATGAACTACCAACTTATTCAAACAAGCAAAAAAACAATCATAGAGTGTTTTATATGGAGCATGTGTCTTTTACATGCTCCGTACGTAGGTTTCACTTTCCGTTTTTGTATTCAACTCCTCCCTACATGTGCTCGTACACTACCTCGAAAAACATTAATGTACATACTTTTTCCCCATAACTATGGCCAAAACAAGAGCCATAAAAGGATTCTTTCACCTTTAATTTACCTCACATTAATATGTCGTCCTGAGCGTTTTGTTATTACAAAGAGGACTCAATTCGAGGCTATCATTTGTCGTAGTAATACAGGCACAAAGGTTTAAGAAATACAAGAGTAAATCTGGATGCTTGTCTATAACTAAATTACTCTAAAGAATAAATCATACACTCGTAAAATCAGCCAGCTTATCACTATAAAAGTAAGAAGATAACCATCCCTTCTCTAAACCGATGGAAAGGAAACTAGAGACATTCAGAGCTCGGGAGCTCAAGGCATTCCATGCATCAAGCCACATGCTCTTAGATCACTACACCAAACCAACAACCGTAGGGAAATGGAACAAGAAAGCGAATAAAGGATTGAACAAACAACAACCTGAATGGAATGTGCTAACTCTAAATGGAACAACAATTGAAGAATTAAGTCCTCAAGGGTTGTAACCAAACTTAACTATTCAAATACTTTCGTAATCGAACAACATTCTTTTATTTCTAAAGGCACCACACAAATCATATTAATGGAACAACAACAACGATTAATGAATTATGTGAACAAACACGTACGTATTAGAAACACACACAACACGCAACGTTAACATGATGTCTGTAACATAACAAAGAAGAACATGTAATGGAACTCGAAAGGGATTAATAACTTAATGCGAGTCAACACACGTATTCTATCCGCAAAACTTCAATGATTCAATCTTTTAACAGAAAGCATGTAATACAACTTGTAAAACATACCAAATTAACAACAACAAATGATAAACAAACCAATACGTAAGTAGTCGTAATGGTAATGTATAAGTGTCTTCTGTGGCCGGCCCTTAGCCTCCAGTGATACACCGCTAAAGTTAATCTTACCAGCAGATGAAATGATCACCAAACTTTCATTAATGCATCATTAAAATACATTGAACTACTTTCAACGAAACTTAATAATCAAAGCCGTATGTTTTACGTAAATTACATAAAAGCGTATTCTTCTTATCTCTATATCTCCCTATTCTATTAAACTAATAAAGGTTGCTCTCTTTATATAAAGACGACGATGGAGATGTCCAAGGACAAGGTAATATAGCTGATCCCCAGGATCGAAGACTCCGAGGATTCGTCAAAATCGTTAACTTTCTTCATCCCCGTCTTTCTTTATACTTAGCCGGTGTCCTCCTTTCTTTTCCGAGCCGATTTGCTTTGATTCGTTTACCTGCTGGCGTTTCTATTTCGGCCCGTAGGACAGTGCTATCTCGGACTTTTGTCTTTCCCTTTGAACGGCAATTGCTTTTTCCTTTTTCCGCATAGAAAATAACCATTATCATGGCTAAGTCTTGCATATCATTCTCAGCATGTTTTCATATATCTTTACACCTCAAATTCATGACACAAAAAGGTTCACAAATTTATTAAAAAGCTAACGAAATAATGATCGTTAATACCTTTAGCACTCACACCTCTCCTCTTGCAAATCCTCCATTAGCTCCTACTGCAGAAGCTTGGTATGCCTGGCCTTACCTCAACCCCCTGCTACCTTTTCCAAATGACTACCGGGTCAAGATCCTCTATTTCATTGTGGGATGAATCCATCATTGCCCAACAACATGAAGATAGGATCAATGATGTTTTTGATTACATGAAGATAGAAGAAGAAACCATTAAGATGAGAACATTTTCAAGCAACCTTAGAGGCCAAAAAATGGTTCAAAGCATTAAATTTAACTAATACATGATCTCCTTCCTTTATCAAAATTTCATCAACAAGTGGAGAAAAACTTTCCCTCCAAATCTTGTCCGAATACAACAATCTTAAAAGGAAATGTAGGGGAAAGTGCAATACTATTGCACCAAAGCCTAATGTACAGGCATAATGCCCTCCCACCACATGAAACCCCACAAGGCATGGAACTAGGCAAAATTCTCGAAGGTTTTGTGATCTAGGCATGACTTTCTAATTAAGAGAAAGAAAGACTTCAAACCTTAGAAGAAATGCAAAAGTAGCTATTAAAAGTGTAGCAAACTTGATTGAAAAAAGATAGCCGTTGAACCGGTAAAGAGAGTGACTCACAAAGATGAAACCATGCCCTCAACCTCCTCATTTGATTCTAAAATAGACAACCTAATGATAACCGTGGAGAGAATGATAGAAAGGATAAACCTAAATGAAAGGACACCTCCTAGGGACAACTAAGACAATTATCAAAACTGAAATAGAACTCAAAACCTCAAAAGAGATACTCCTCAAATCAAACAAAGGGAAAATGACCACAAATCGACTTCCTTTCAACAAACCGTATGAAGAAGGTGAAATTATGAACTGGAAGAGAACAATGTAACCTAATAAGCTCGATAATGAAAATGAAGTTTTTCTCACTAAGAAGAACAATGTCTTTTTTTAAGTTTTGATAAAACTCAAAAGATTGTGAAGACTCTGAAGATTACCAATTAGGACCGGACACCATTATAGAAGTCCATATGGCACAGACTCGAGTAAAAGAAACTAAGAAGCTCTCTCAAAACAATTAATTTGATACCGCTACTAGGAAAGCTCTCAGAAACATCTAAGTGAAAACATCGGCCAATATAAATATCATATCTAAGAAAACTGACCCAAGCAAGGAAAAATTAGCCAGCAAATTAGTGACACAAGCTGCCCTAGTACCTCTACTAGTGGCCCTAAAAAATTTAAGTTATCTAAAACCCCTGATCAAAATCAGAAAGTTAAACTTGTGGAGAAGGTTGTGGCTGATAAAGCTGATGCAAGTATGTCTAAGACCCAAATCCCTTTCAAATTTGAGGGGGAGATTGCTGCAACCAAGATAACTTGCTGTTTCCTACTAAACTAGTAACCCAAGGAGTGGATAAATTTGGAGGCCGAAGGTCGTGAAACTTAGAAATGATATCGACACGCTAAATTTAATCGATGATGTTCCCGGGACTGTTATTTGACCTAAGGTTGAAGGAAAGTATCAAGAAGGAGTTGTCCTCCTTTCTATAGTTATCTAAACATACATAAAAATACACACAATACTAAGGCCGGACTGAGCCTCACACAACCTCATGCCTAAAGTTGTGACGCCTGAAAGCGGCTTAGAAATCACTAAACCTTGCTAAAGACTTTTACTCATTCGATTTTATAGGGTTAAGGTTTGGGCCTAATCAAAGATATTTGTGTCAATCTGGCATAGATTATTGCGAAAGGTCTTGTCATGTTATAGTGGTTATATTCCCTAAGTATGGCATGATTTTTATCCAGATTTTGGGAGCCAAAATTTAGGGAAACCTTCAACTAGATATGTCCTATAAGCATTATCCCCTGCTTTTCAAACTGCATAAGAAAACTTTTAATGAGAGCTTCACATGAAGTATATGGTGAGTAACTTGGATAGGCCAAACAACACTCGTTCATTCTATCTTATTCGTACTTAGATTCATCTATCTTGTATAATGAAAATGACATTAATGAACAAGTGAGTGAAATGACAAAAATATAGGGGTACACGTAACAACCAAGCATACCCTCAACCTAAGAACATATCATCCCAAACTCTATAAATGTACAACAAAGTGGTGAAATAGAAACACTATGGAACATAACCTTGATGGTTATCTCCAAGGTCAGACTGTGGTTTGTGTCCTGATACATACAACACTAATGAGGGTCATTCTTACAAACTAGATCTTTGAAAATTCAATAAATACTGCAGTATGAGGGCTCTCCCTCCTTGGCTTACACTTGCTCAAAGACTTAGGAGCCTAAGAAAATCAGCTCAAGGAGATTCTAAACTAATCATTAAACTAATCAGAGGTGAGTATTCAACTAAGAATCCAATATTGAGAGAGTACAGAAATGCAAGCTTAGATCTCCTCAAAACCTTTGAGAAATATGAACTACATTACATTTCTAGAGTTCAACATAGTCTTGTAAACGAGTTTGTTTTGCTACTAGCAATCGTCAAATACCACTTGCAAGTGAACAATACACTGTCAAAGTCAAACAATGGCCTACGGTGCCCGATAACATTGAATATTGGCAAGTGTTTGAGGGTGATGAAAAAATTGATGATTTTTTGCAATCTAGGAATGAATTTACATTGACAAAACCAAGTCTAGGGCATAAGGAAGATGTTTCTACAAAAGAAAAAACCTTAGAAACAAATTTTCCACCTTTCGCTGATATAAACCTGCTTACACATCCTTATGAGGCAGAAGTGTTTAAGGATCTAGACCGAAGGGACCTTGAGGTTTTAGAGTGCAAAGATGATACCTTACCAAGAGGACTGGCACCATTAGAAGAAATTTTTGACTTTAGTGATGTAGATAAGAAACCAAAAATGGAATCCACAGAAAATGATGTAGAGGAGTGTAACATTGGATGCCTAAAGGAACCTAAAATGATCAAACTCTCCAGAATTCCTCTCGTATAAAACAAAGATATATTGAAATTTTACAAGAATTTAGAGATGTTTTTGCATGGGGGTATGGAAGATTTAAAAACATATGACACAAGCATTATTCCAACATAAAATTCTCTTAAAGAGAATCAAAAAACCTTTCAAACAAAATTGGGAAGAATCAACCCTATCTTTATTACCTTTAGTCGAGAAGGAAATCAAAAAGATGTATGATGCTTGGACTGTAGTTTCCTACATACTTCGGTGAGTGTTTCCAAACTTTTGAAGCGTTTAGGAAGAAGACTGAGATTAGGCTTTGGTATTGACTTTAGAAATATGAATGCATCCTCCCAAAAGATATCTACCCCCTACCTAAGATGGATCACATTCTTTCCAAAGGGTGGTTAGTCTAAGAGGATATCCCTACTTGATGGTTTTCCGACTACAACCTAAAGTATTAGTGTTCCCGAGTGATCAACATAAAATCGTTTTCTACTACCCTTGGGGCATTAATGTATGTTAAAATGCCATTCGTATTTGATGAATGTGGGTACTTACTTCTGAAAGGCCATGGATATATTTTTCCGAAGACATAGGCTACTTCATAGTCATTTACCTTGATGACATCATTGTTTACTCTAAGACTGATGAGGAACACTTAATTCACTTAAGGAAAGTTTTGAAAATGTAGAAGATGTATCTTCCTCAATCCTAAGAAAACATTGTTTGGTATCCAGGAAGGAAAACTTTAAGTCACATCATCTCGTAATAAGGAATAAAATAGACCCCAAAAGGATTGAAGGCATATTACAAATCAACCATCCTAGGAACATTAAAGAACTACAATATTTCATCGGGAAGATAAAATTTTTAAGGAGGTTCATCCCCAATCTTTCCGAACTTTTGAGGAATATTAAAAACATGCTTAAAAAGGAGATAGGGGTTTAATGGACCTTAGATTTTAAACAACTGACTGCCTGTTCAGCTCTACTCAAACACCGGGGTTCTAATTAGTCCCGATTTCAAAGACTTACATTTTCTCATTTGCCTCCGAACATACCATTGCTGTGTGACATTACAAAGAAAATGACGGACAAGAAAACCCATAGCTCTTTCATCAAAGCCCTTAGAGATGCTCCTTTAAAATACAACATCATGGAGAAACAAGCCTTTGCCTTGATCAAAGCATTGAAAGACTTTAGATTTTATATCTTACATTCTCATATCATTGCTTTTGTTCCACATTCAGCTTGTCAAGGACATTTTAAATCGACCTTGATGGTAAAAAGAGTGAAAGTGGATTGTCATTATATTATAATATGACCAGAGAAATTAGGCACACAAAACTGGTTAAAGGACACATGGTAAAACTTATGGCTGAATCAAATTTCAAAGCTTTAGATATGAAAATGGTTGATGTTTTAGAAGAACAAGAAGAATGCATTGTCTCTCATGTTGAAGAAGCATTTTAATTCATTTCGTATACCGGTATTTCGAGTGTGTTTATCTTACCTCTTCCCCTACATTATCAAAGACAAAGCTAGTATCTTAAAACAAAAAGCTTTGAAGTTCGTATCTTGGATGTGATATTAGATTGGAAGAATCATGGTATACCATACTTAAATGTTTGCTCGAGGATGATGTAGGTGTAAGATCATGTGATGAACCCATGAAGGAGTGTGAGGCTATCTTTAATCGAAAACTGACAACAAAAATCTCAGAGTCAAGCACATTAAGTCTAATTCTTCTTTTGATACCTACTAAACTAGCTATGACTTGCCATGAATGCCAAATTTTTTATGGCAAGAGAAAACTCTTACCTTTACCTTTACATCCCATTACTGTTGAAGCTCATTTTCAACAATTGGGTTTATTCTTCATTGGATAAATTCACCCCACCTCATCTGCACAACATAAGTGGATACTCATCGCCACTAAATACTTTACCAAGTGGACAGAAGCCATCCCCTCTAGTAATGCCACTGATTTAGTCATTATCAAATTTCTTGAGACAAAAATCCTTTCTAGATTTGGTTTCCGTAAAGATCATCAAATATAATCACGCTTCTTTTTCATCCAAAAAAATGATTGAATTCTTTATTGGCAATATCACATACACTAGGCCATTCTACGCCTTATTACCCCGTGGTAATGGGTTAGGCTAGATCCTCTAACAAAAGCTTGGTCAATATCATCAAGAAGCTCCTAGAAAAAATCAAAAAGGCATGAATGACAAGCTTATACAAATGGTGTAATGAGCAGATCAACTACCCAAGAAAATCAATGAGTATGTCTCTCCCTATCAACTAGTGTATGGTATGGATGCCATTTTTCCAAATATCCTGGGAGTTCTCAGGTATTTCTCCAAGAAGGACCCAAGAAAATTACATGCAGAGAAGGCTGAACCAAACCATTCATTTGGCAAGTAGGAAGGGAAGAATTTATAACAAGACTCAGTAACAGAAAGGTTAAATAAAATCTTTGACAAAAAGAACCAAAGCTAATACCTACATTGGAGAAACTGAGATAAAGTGATTCTAGGAGGGAAGACAAAGGTAAACATGGTAAATTTGAGAATTCAGGGAAAGTGTCTCTTACCTTATTCAGTTTCCGCTAGAGGTCATAATGCTTTTGCAATGGATTAATGGGAGAAGAACTTTTGGAGGTCTCCGTAATGTATGTGATGCTCAAACACTATTTCTATCAAGGGTCCTCATTTTAAAAAGTTTGGTATTCATTGTACATAAACATTGCATAAGAGAAATCACAAATATATATATATATATATATATATATATATATATATATATATATATATATATATAAAATAGAAAAATGGAAAAGAGGGTAGATTTGAAAAGAGGTAGAGCCCCATACCCAAAAAAAAGAGCTACTGAAAGTGTGTAAGTCTAAAATACCACTACTAGTGCATAAAGAAGTCTTGTTTCAGTCATCTAGCCTAATCATGGCTGAAACATGTTTTAAATTTATTGTTGATAAGTTAGTGAAAGATAGTTGGTAAAATTATTCAAGCTTGACTTGTCCAAAGGTAGATTAGGGAGAAAGATACAGGTTCCAAATGCTTAAAATAGAACCAAGGAGAAAAATAGGGATGAATAGCAAACAATGTATCCTAGCCCTGATTTTTCTAGTCTTATTTTTGTACAAAAATAACATTTGTGTGCAGCTTGTTCTTATGCCACAATGCACATGGTAAGTCGATTGTCTAATCCTCTAATTTAACCATGTTTTCAATTTCATGTTTATAGATTAGTGAATGAATCTTTGTCAAACAAGCTTTAACCTTGATAAATATGTTGAATAGTATAGGTAGAGAATCAAATAGAGTTCATTAGCACTAACCTGTAGGAAGAAATAAGATAGAAGTAGATAGTTTACTATTTTTGTTGAAAATGTCAAGGGTCAAGAATCCAAATGCACCCAAAGAAGAAATTTTTTTAGGAAAATAGATTGGGTAGGTAGAGATGAAGTTGATCTAATCATATCTTTCACATTATTGAGATCATAGCTTCAAGAAAACATCAGCAAGTGAAAAGAGGTAAAAATATGCCAAAAGGATGAGGCACTGGTCTCTATTAAGCCAAAGATCTGAAGTTCTGGACACTTCCGGAAAAGGAGCCACCCTCCCCAAGTGGTGCCACTGTTAGTCATCAGCAATTTTTTCCTTCATAGATGACTAAATGATTTCCCTAGATTTCTAGAAACAAAGTTCATGGAAATATCAGAGTTCTAGAATCTCTGATCGCTTTCATCATCCTTAAAGATAATTGCTCATTTCCATCACTTCACTGTCAAGCTATGCTACCGGGCCCCATTGTTATAGCATCATTTTTCACCTCATGTGATTCATGATTTTCTTTTGGCCTCGGGGCAATCTATTCCCACAGCATTGATAAAAGTTCATAAAACAAGAGTTTAAAATCCCATACGTGGGTATGCCCTGACCAAGGCATACGCGAGTCCGTATATTTTGATATGCAATTAGAATAATTAAAAAATATATAAAATTCCTATTTTCGAGGTCAAGTTGATGGCTATTCCAGACCAACTACCCTAATGCAAGGGCTAAATTGTTTCCAACCGATTGAAACTACTTTGAGGGGAGCATAAAATTTTTTGTAACCAGCTTCAAAAATAAAAAGAGATATCAACGCTTTAGAAATAAGCCACTTCGAGGGGGCAACTCAAATACATTACATAAAATGCAATACCCTTGGATGATAATTCTACAAAAAATCTCCTTTTCTATATATAGGAGTTCATGGGGCCACAATGTAACTTAGTGTCACAATGTAATCTCAGCCGACCTAACAAATAATAATTTAAGGGCACAATAATAACAAACAAGTTACAAGGTACAATAATAAAAATAAGGTTACACCAATAATAAGGGACTATACTAGTGATATAGGGACTCAATATGCCCCTCCTTCAAAAAGTGTTGTCCTCAACGCTGAGTAGCTTCCAAAGCCTGCAGGTACCATCATCCTCCTAGAATCTTCAAGGCAGTAAGTTCTTCCACTTTATGAGATACTCGAAATCGATCGATTCCGTACTGCCGAGCTCTTGTTTTCCATGACCGCTTTCAGTTCCAATATGATTTTTTTCCTCTCATCAAGTTCGGCAATATTTTTGAACAAAGATTTTCACCTATAACCTTTTTAAGCATGAAACATGGAAAATCGATAAAATGTTGTAATAGTTGGTGAAGTCTAATTTGTATGCTATAGAACCAATCTTTTTTGCAATAATTTGCAGGACTACATAGTACTTTTGGGTGATAATTTATTATCCTTTCAGCTTGCTTGAGGGTACATTTTGTTTATATGGTCAGAGCATAAAAATACTCCACCCCTACATTAAAGCTTCTTCTCATTGTTGGGATGTTGATCCGCTCTCTGGTTGAGCCACCCGATTTTGTGCCACCCAAAGTTATCCTAAGAGTTGGAGAACTTCGGTCGATGTCAGATGATATCTTAACGTTTGAACCTTTGAATTTTTCTTAAAGATGATGTGATGGATGGTGGATACATCTATGAAGTGCCATAAATAATGGCTTTGCTGCAGATGGAAGGAAGTGTTATACTACCATTCAAAGAAGAGGTAACCACTTTGACCCATTGTGTTTGTTTATCGATACAAACAACGAAGATATCCTTCAAACATTTATTTACGATTCTGGGCCAATTACCGCATTGAGTGATGATAAGATGAGCGTGAGCTAATTGAGTACCTAAAACAAGAAAATAACTCCCGTCTAAAATTTCTTAAAAAAAAAAAAATGGATCTCTCATTACCTGCAACCTTGGCTTCATTTAGCTTTTGGAATTTATCCATAAATGTAGTAGCAACTATACTTGCTTTAAATGGATGAGATAATGCATAAAAGTGTGCATACTTGGTGTCTATCAACTACCACCATGATGACACTTTTCCTTCGGACTTAGTAAACTCCGTGATAAAATCCATTGAAATCTCCCAATGTTGACTTGGAATGGATAAAGGTTGTAGAAGTCCCTATCCCTAATTGTTTTACTTTATTCTCACGGAAAACCAAAACATTCTCATACAAACTTTGAATATCAATAAGGGCCATCCCAAAAATTCTTCTTCACCGTGGTGCAAGTTTTTAAAAAATCGGTGTCCTCCAAAGGAGAAGTGTGCACCTGTACAATATTTTGTTTTAGATAAATTCTGCTAAAGATATGTTACCCTTGTACCATAAGAATCATTTTCCAACTAAATGTATCAGATGTACTAGGATCTTGTCAGTAACTTTGGATGAGTGTCCATACATCTTTGTCCTTCTTCCATTCATCTCTTCGCTTTAGTTATCCAATCGGGTTGGATACGAGAATGGCAAAGCAATGCTTCCAATTCTTCATTCTTTCTCGAGTGCATCTCGCAACAACATTGCTTCTTTTTGTAGATTATTTCAAAGTCATAACCCAACATCTTTAGACCATTTTTGCTGCTCTTCACTTCATAGTCTTTGTTCCAAAAGTGTTTAAGACTATCATGATCGGTTTACCTGAAGTGTCTTCCCATTAGGTAAGTTTGCTATTTTTATGCATGCGTATCGCTAACATTTTCTCATAAATAGGTTTTGTAACATTTTGATTGGACGATTTTCAAAAGTAATGGTTTAGCTTCTGTGATTAAAACCGCACTAATTCCATTTCGAGGCATCACATTCCACAATAAAGGTTTTTGTGAAGTCTCAAGGTGAGTTATGACCAGTGCTAGTACATTGCCTCTCTTTAAGACGTTCAAATACCTTGAATAAGCCTGTGAGTCCATGAAAATGCATCTTTTCAATAATGTTGTTAGGTGTCATTATCTTCCCATAATTTAATAAACTTATGAGATAATACCGTTAACTGTAGAACTGTACTTCTTTTATGGTTGTAGGATCTTGCATCTTTAATGGGCTTTAATTTTGTTAGGGTCTATTTTTAACACCCTCGTGAGATAACAGGACCTTAGATATTCCACCCTTTGTACTCCAAAGAAACATTTGGATTTTTGCATATAATTGTTTCTCTTGCAATAGTTTGAGCACTCCTGTCAACATGTTCAACATGATCCCAAGACTCACAGATTAGTATATCATCAAAAAATACTAGCATATTTTTCAAGGAAGGGTTTAAAATGGAATTCATCAACCTTTGAAATGTAGAAGGTGCATTGGTAAGGCCAAAAGGCATGACCAAAAATTCATAATGACCTCATGAGTTCGAAATGTCGTTTTTTGGAATATCTTCGCCTTCATTCTAATTTGATGATATCCTCAACAAAGATCCAACATGGTAAAATAAATTTCTCCATGTAATTCATCCAATAATTCATCAATCACATGTGAATGGTGGGAAATTTGTCTTTACGGTGAGTTGCATGAGCTCCCTATAATTCGGACACATTCGCCTACAGATCCATCCTTCTTGTGTACCAATACTTCACAGGAGGTGAGAAAGAACTTCTCGACGAGTTGAATTATACTCCGCCTCTAACATTTCTTCAACTGTTTGCTGACTTCGCCTCTTTTGGAAGTAAGGATATCTAAGGCCTCGATTAGTTTGAGCAGTCACTGAATCAAATGAATAGCATGACTCACAGACTGGGCGAACAGGGTGGGGAGTCCTTTGGAGTTTCAAACACCTTGGAATGATTGTCCAAGACTTGTTGGAGATCTCATGGGCCAGATGATTTTGATGTCGGAACATCTAGAGAGCACAATTTTGTAATTACGCTCGTTGTTCTTTATTTAGAAGTTTCTATTGCGAGTTCAGGAGCTTGTTTATCCTTCCCGTTCTTCAATACCCCGTAATTCGACTTCCTTTCCTTCAAAAAAATTCAAGAAAGTTCTGAAAAATTAAAAGCTACAAATCTTTAAAGATTGTAACCATTGTACTTCTAGTACAACATCAACACCTCCCCATAGGAAATGAAAGTTACTGACTAATACATATTCCCCTGTTGTATACGGATATTATACATTTCCCAGCAATTTAGGTTCATTTGTAACCACTACTTGGCATTTCCGATACTGGTATATGAAACAATTTAATTTCTCGGCTACTCTACAATGAAGAAAATTATGGTGCTAAATTAATCAATCAATATTTGGTTACTTTTTCTTCTTGATTCTGTCTCCTGCATTCTTGAGAGTTTGAGAGTGGTGCACTGCCAAAGGTATTACATGATATGGCTTTCCTGATTCATTTCTTCCTCTTTCTATGGTCGGGTTCTGTGTGTATCCTTCTGTTCATTTTCTTCTTCTTCACAATCTATGTAAAACAATTTTTTTTACACTTATGACCCTTTAGTGTATTTGCTATCACAACCGTAGCAAAGCTCCCCTTTTGCCTTTTTTCTTCCAATTATTGGGGAAATAACCAGAAGTTGTGGAATTAGCGTAGTAACACTTCCTTCTTTATAGAATTGAGGGTAGGTTTCCTTGTCGCCATAATTTTACATTCAACTTTTCTTGCCAACTTGAATGCCTTCTCCAATGAATCAAAGTTCCAAAACACGAACTTCATGTTGGATGTTATCCTTTAGAGTACCTATGAAGAGATCAATCCTATGTTCCTCTAGAATACTCGCTACCCTTATATTCAATTTTGGAAGTCCCTTACTGTGCTGCCCCACTAAACCCTTTGTTTGAAATTTATCAAATTGGGCTAAAGAAGGTGTTGCTCTTGTATCCTTACATGTGTTATCATTTCCTCCTGTGAAAATTTGACCAAGGACAATTTTAAGGGAGCAAAAGCCATCGATACTTGGCTAAAATTTATTTGTCTTTAAAGCTGCAAAGTTTCAATGCATCTTTTGTGTGTTTTCACGCAGGGAGATCAAAATATTGCTCCATCCGTAGTATCCATGTTACAGATCTTGCCATCAAACTTCCTCATATCCATCTTTGAAATATGGTGGTTCTCTCCCATAACATAGAGTTTATGAAATCACAATCAACATTTATTTTTTTCTCATCATGAGGTTCTTCTACTATCTTTTTCACCATTAGGAACTTTTCTTTAAATAACTTTGTCAAACCTTCCATGTCTTCTTTTAGAAAATTCTTCATGTTTTCCATTTTCTCACTGATCTTAGCTCCTTATGTCATCCATCTTAGATTCCATGCTAGCCTCCATGGAAATCCATCTTAGCTTCCACTTTTCATCCATATTAGCTTGCAATGCTTCATCCATCTTAGCTTCCATGTCTTTTCTTCAAAACTTCGATTTCATTTTTTGTTGCACTTGGGTTCTTGCAATTTTGAGCAGATCATGTTACAATTTTCTATTCTCTTCATGAGTCATAGTAGAGCTTTCCAAAGGCTTAATGGGTGCTGAATTATTTTTTGGGGGCCATTTTTATAATCCAATATTGATATCTATTCTATAATATGCCTGGCAACTAATTCAATGATTTCAAATAAAAACTTATGCAATTCGGAAAAATACACACCTTTTACTTGCTTTTGGAGGAGTTTGGATATTGAAATTTGTATTATCTCCGTGATTGCGGCTCTTCTATATCTGAATTCAAGCACTAAAGGCCTCAAATTTCCTTGAATGCCACAGTCTGACCTGGATGGATTTCCAAGACAAAGTTGTGTCTAATTCCACAATGACCTCATCTATGGACTGGTTTAGTATTAACTTGTACGACTTTCCACGTGTCATCACATCCTTTGTCTCTGAAATTGAGGACAAGAAACTACAGTCCTCAGTACTTGCAACCACTTTTATGGAACTCAATCGATTCTAGAGAGTTATTGAACTTTTTTCCACGATCACCTCTTTGAGATGAAATTCGTGATCCCGAAAAGCACTACCTTCACGTATCATATCTCCAAAAATGTTGCTAACCAAGATCTGAAATTTCCTTGATGACGTTCTCAGTATTTCAGATTCACACCATACAAATTTCAGATTCGAAACTGAGAAATGTTATAGAGAAAATGCCACGATGACCGTTTGAGCAGCGAAACCCCAGAATCCAAAGCTTCCGATACCAAAATGTCATGGTAACCAAAATTTTCAAAAATAGAAGAAAAGAGATATCAATCACTTAGAAATAAGCCACTGAGGGGGAAAACCTGGCCATTACATAAATGCACAATTCTTGGATGATACAATTTACAAAACTTCTCCTTTCTATATATAGGAGTCCATGGGGCCATAATGTAATCCTAAGCAATACAATGTAATCCTAGCCGACCTAACAATAATAATTTAAGGAACAATAATAAAAATGGGGTTGGGCAAGGGTACAATAATAAAAATAAGGGGATTACACTAACAATAATAAGGGACTATACTAGTGATATAGGGACCTAACATAAAAGCCCCTCATGTGCATGGCCTAAGGGAGAGAGAGAAATTATAGATATTATACCCTATTAGAGCCCCGATTCAAGTTCTGATTATCATTCTCCGCACTTCCTAGATTTTACAGAAACCATTAAGTCAGAGATGTTCACTGCAGCTTTATATGTCATCTCGTGTGCACAAGTCTGAAAGTATCTTAGCGAGGCAAGGCGACTTGATCCGGACGACGTGGCCCTGCTCAAGATCATGGAAGGATCTGTGTGATCTCTCCACCTTACTATCATTGTACATGTCGTTCATAATGAAGAAGAACCATCTTGTTCTGGAATGCACGTGTTAATATTCGCTGTATATGTGAAAATATTATTAATTAAAGAATTTATTATTGTTTATATTGATGCTCACATGGGATTACACCGACATTTAGAGAAATATATGCTATACAACCAGATTTACGTGCATCATTTCTTCTTGATTTTCGTGTTAAGGAGGAAGAAGGAAGGTCAGTTTGGACTCGCGGGATATACATCAAATGTAGGATCTGATGCAGTGAGTTCTACAATCGATGTTATCTAGTTTTAGCGCATAAGTGTGGTTGTGTGAGTCCTTCTTGAATAGCATGCCCTAATCTCGGAGGTTTTGACCCAACGACCAGGGACATTTCTAAATGTAATTAGTTAATCTAATTTCCGGGATCATATTTTGTGATTTCATAGTGGTTTGAATGCTTTTAAAGTTTTCCAACAGTTTTAATCATTATTTGGCCTGGGGCTATATTTTTTCTAATGTATCATGACCTGCCTTTTAGCCAGGCTTCTGACTATTTTTTATTTTTCATTATTTACCTTTCCATACGCGAGTTTGCTCATACGTCGCGCATGGCGCTTTTTGTTAGTTGGGAAGTCGGGCAGATAGGTGGTTTTTGACAATATGTGCGTATGCACGTTTGTTGAAAGATGATAAGTAGCGTATGTCCAGAAAATTTTTGAAATTTTTGATTTCTTTGAATTTTTAGTCTTGTATACCGTGAGACCTCGAAGCTCTCAGTATTCTTATATAGTCTCGGATTGTGTTGATGGGTAAGTTATTGGTCTTTTTATCTCTTTGTTTGGTTGAAGACCTGCTTATTTTGGCAAATCTTGTTTTGTAGCAAGCTATTTTTATTCGAGTACCAAGATCTCTTTCCTCGCATTCTTGGCTATTTTGCTTATCGCATTGTAGGAGCTTTTACCGTATGTTTTTCCTCACTTTATGTTTGCTTAGCACTTTAATTTCTTGCTTCTACTTTCTGCTAGTTTTCTTGATTTCATGTGACTAGGTCTTGTTGTACTTTTGGAAGTCATTTTTGGGTCTTGGTTTTTTTTGCTGCAAGATTGTGCTATTCTTCTGGTCGAGTTGTTTAGGTTTCTTGTCTTCCTTGCTCGTATAAATATTGCCATATTAGCTGGGTACCTTATAAGATTTGGAGCATTTTGTTGAAGTTTTGCTTGAAATTTAGAGATTGTTTGGCTGTGAATTGGATAGTTTTCTCGGTCTCTTTGAAGTCTTCTTTGAGGTACCCAAAGCTTCAAAAACATTTTGTTTTGCCTTTTGCTTTTGTTTGCATTTTTGTTTTGGTTTCTTTTCATCTTTGAAGCTTTGTTGAGATTTCTTGCCTTCTGTCAATTTGATTTGGGAATGCAAATTACTAGATTTTTCTCTTGTTTCAAGCATATTTCAGTGTCTTTATACTCAGAGCTTCGATTTTAGGAACTAGCTTTGTGACAACTGCAAAGTGATAAAATCGAAGGATTCTTGTACTTTCGCTTTGGTAGTTTTTTGCATCTTAGAATTAGCATGCTCTTAGTAATTTTCATTAGGTACTACATTTAGTATTTTTTTCATAATTTTTGTGAGTGTGTGAAGTTTGTGAATCAAAATAGAAAAAAATATAGTGTTGTAGAACCTGTAGAAATTTTTCATCGAAAGCAATTAATGCATTTTCATATGTAGTTTGGTTTTCATTAATTTTTTCTTCACAATATAAAACACTACTAGGTTTCATTTCCATCCCTCACTTAATATAATAGCCAACTAAAATAAGCGTTGAATATTTAAACAACTAGCAAGTTTGTTATTAAGTGTCATACACCAACTAGCTGTGTTGTAGGCCCTGATTAGAGTGATATTAACCCCTTCAAGGTCGCTCTTCAAACTAAAACATAGTTTATTAATTGAGAGAAATCCAACGGCATTAGGTGTGATCGGTGCTTCCTGGTGAGAGTCAAGCCACAAGGGAAGTGAAGGCCGAGAAGAGGAGATACCCCTCTCTCCGACGCAATGGATCTGACCGAAGACTGCCCGCGCTTCTGGGCTTCCGACATGGATCGGGGTGCCCATAGTCATTCCTAGTTCCACATGTGACCTGGGAATACCCGTGTACCCGAGGCGTACGGTCAGATTACTCAAAGAGTACTGGAGGGTGCCCTGCGAAGCTTGGGTACTTGCATTGGCAAAAGGTCATGCAGTGAAAGAGGCCTGCCGCAATCAAGTCATACCTTCGCTAGTAGGCCTCGAGCCGTAATTATCCCGTACTACTTTCGGGAGGTCCTATTTTTCGCTTTCTTGTATTTGCGTCCGGTCCTAATCACCCGGAGCGGAAATACCTCGAAAGTCGCTTGTTTGGGTTGTATCTTAGGTATTTTTGTAGGGTGAGTGCTCTTTGATCTTAAATTTCTGCTCAGGCTTTATACCTTGTTTAGTCTAATTAAATCTATTAAAAGTGGTTGATCAAGCGCCCGTCGATCGAGGAGAGTTCGAGGGTTATCTCCGAAACTTTTGAGAGCCTCCGCAAGAAGGCGTAGGAGTAACATACAGAATATCACCCCGTGATATCCGACGCAAGGGAGAGAGATCCTCCACAAGGCTTGAAGGTTTCGTAGTTGGTTCCGGCAGCAGTTCCTAGAGGAGCGTTCGCCTACCCCGAGAGTCTTTGCTCTCAGGAGAATTAGAATAGGGTCAGAGAAGTACCAGTCTCCTCGAAATTACCCATCTCCTTCCTCCCCGATTATCCGTTTGTTGTTGATTACACGACTTGATTCGTAGAGACCAGAAAGTCCTCCTTTTTATTCATACCTTTCACGTCAATGACCTGGGAACGAAATGGCCGTGGAGGCCGCAGCATTCGTACCCGCTCGCCCTGAAGGAGGGGGCACAATTGTTATATCTTCGATTGCCTCTAGTACCGTCGTGTTTGTTCTCCGGTTTCACCCAAGCACATGCTTCTCAACTGGTCCCTTTTGGAATGCCCACTAATGGATCCTTCATTTCCTTTTCCATCGCGCGCCCGCATCTACACCCATGTCTTCCATGGCTAGTGGGTCACTCTTCTTTTCAAGGGTTCCCCCGTAACCGGGGTGCTATTCTCTAGTTCGAATCCTTCTTTAGGGTCTTTTCATTTACTGTGACTCGCAGTTTTAACCCTGGTCCGGAGGCCGAGTTCGACTACCTTGCTGTGTTGGAACCCCTGTGATGACAAAGAAGTGGGGTAGGAATCGTTTTTATGCTGGTCAACAAGGGAATGCTTCTTTCCCTTCGTCGAGCGCCTACCGAATTCTTCTCTAACGCTTGAACCCCTATTAGGGGCTTCTCATTCATTACTTTGGGAACCGGTCCAAATTTTGTAACTCTATGTTGGGAGGGTCCGTCTCCAAACGTCGGGTCTATGGCCCAACATTTTTCACGAGCTCTTTTGAAACCCTGGTGCCTCATGAAATCCGTACTTTTTTCGCATTATTGGGAATTCATCCCACCAAGGGATGGAATCCTCAAGCCCTCCCTTACCTTTTCTCATAACGTTAAACTTGCCATATCTCACGAAATTGACGAATGATCCGATCCGATATAGTCCGTAATGTCTCTACCAAAACTACCTTCGTACATTCCAAAGTTTGAAGGCAAGAATGGAGAGGACCTGAACCATCGATCATATCACCACCTTCCATTTATGGTGTTCATCTAACTCCCTAATCGAGGATTCGACAGGGTTGAGATTTTTTCAATGCACCTTAACTGAAATGTCATAAGTGGTATATTGAGTTATCCTGGGCAGTTTTGCTACTTTTTGAGATTTGGGTTTTCACGACATTTCTAAATCATTTCAGTTTTTTGCCCATCCGTTATGATGCCGCATTCCATCGTAACCTCTACACTCTAAGCAAGGACGACGCAACCCACATTTCTGATCATATTCAAGAATGCATGGAGAAGGAAGAGGGGTTTATTAAAGCTCATATTCGGGGAGAATTCCTTTTGGAATGGTTTCAAATCTTGGCAATGATATTTTAAGGATGTATCCTGCTGCAGGGTATTTTCCGAGGAGCTGCCATTTCGTGGCCCAGCAAATTTTCGAATTGATATATTCTCACCCTGAGTCCTTCATATGCAAATATTTGCCCACGTTCCTCGCTCCAAATTAGACTTGTGCAAGACTAAACCCGTCCTCATGGTGATGGACTTATTGGGTCGATCAATAGTGGTGCAAATTTAACTCCGCTTAGTCAATTGTTAGGCTTGTTCATATTAATCAGCTTTCTCCGGTCGGCTCACATTGCCGAGTCATCACTTTCTCAATCAAGCAGCCACAACACGTTTAGACTTCCGACCTAAAGGAAATCAACAATCCGAAGGGAAGAAGAAAGGAAGGAACAATAATAAGAAAAAGGGCAAGAATGGAAGGGTAATGCAAATAAATCCAACGAGCATGTCAAGAGGGTCCAAAGGATGTAACAAAGTGAATTTTTCCATGTGTTATGTTCGAGACCATATTACTCACCCTTTCCCCTGTACCCAGATGCCAGTCATGAATTTCACAGGTTCTTCAGTTCCCGTGTTGTGCTGACAAACCATTTTCCCTAAGGGCAATGTACGAATATGGGTGCACTAATCAAATATCAGCTCTTCCGGGGCACCTGTGAAGGGGAAAACTCCATCAAACATATACATGATGAGTGCCTGAAGGATATCACTAACAGATCTGATTATGGCGAGGATGAGTCTTCAAAGTTGGTATGCTCCTGAGCACGGGAGTCAGCTTCTACATCAATAAGCTATCACATATACCTCAGATTTCCTCTAAAGTATCTACTACAAGCGTACAACGATTAATCCAAATAGCCGCTAGAACTACTCTATTGTAGAAGATCTGGCGTGTAGTACCTAAAGGCGTTCGCTTGAGGTGCTCTAGTTTTGTCCGGCTCAGTCATAGGTTTCCGGCTTTCATCGTTAATAATGGCTGATCTAAAGAACTTCCCTCTTTATGATTATATTCCGATATGTCTAATTTTAAAAAGAGACTTCATCATATGGATTTCATATCAAATCATCGTTCGAAATTCAATATCTTTGATCTGCCAAGTGATGAGGGTGTCACACGTGATGTCTCTCGCATGTTGAAGCAACTGATCTCCTGCAATGCCCAACTGCCATCAATCGCATTTGATGGTCATTCGCTGCATCGCATGGGATTATCCCGCCTTTCCTGCATCCGTGTTGAGGGTGTACCAAATATAGAGGTTGAGATAGTTGATGCAAGTTTGACCACAACGTTCGTTGGGGCTTAAACCGGATTTATGATATGGATGCCATTGCATCCTCATTACCTGCATTATTTGTTTCCCCACGAAGGGAGGATTGGTTACCAGTGGATCAGTGACCTGCTCTCCGTAGACCCGAATGCATCTTACTAACTCAACTATTCCAAAATTGATAATGCGGGAAAGGTTCGTTGAGAATTTAGGGGTTGAAATGTATTCTTCTTCGATGGTTACTTTTTGATATCTCCACTTCCTACTATTCATATAAAATGCACTCTTCTTACCTCTGTGGCTCCTCTCGAAGAGAGTTCTTTAGAACTCATTATTTTTCGACCCTTGACCTTACCTTCCTCAATACCTACATTAGCTAAGGTCATATGGGTGGAATGGAATTTCCACGTCGTAGCCGAGGATTGCTTTCTATCAATCTATTGCTGATCATAGTAGTCCATTCCTACCCCTCTTCTCCAGATGAGTTGATGGCAATGTGGCTCCGGCTTGACACTTAGTTCTTCTTCCTTCAGATTGCCTTGATACCACTCTTCCATCCGTCAAGAGGTTATCCCTGAAGTGACTGCATAGATAGATCATGGGATGATTTTCATCACTTGCCTACTTTTACCTCGATTTGAGCTGTTGAACGTTTTCCAAGCCCCGGTTCCTAGGGGTCTTGTCTCTCGCCTACCCCAACTCCTTTAGGCACCAACACGTATATGTCAAGGGAACATGGTCAGATTTCTCCAACTATCCTGAACATTTCCGTGGATCCCAATGTTATAGAATGTCTTTCATCGAGTCGAATGTTCTCCAAGAGATTCAGATTTACACCGATCTCTTTAAAGAGTTTAGGGATGTAATCGCTTGGTCTTATGAGGAAATGCCTGGTATGAGGAAAACCCATTAGGGGCTCATGTCACTCCTTTGTCTATATTTTTGTGCCTGTGGCCCAAATCCTTTGTTTTTGTTTTGCCTAAAACCCCCCACATCTACCTAAGGCCACCTATCAAACATCTCTATTGTGTCTCCCAAAAGTACCCCAAGCATTGATGGTCTCAAAAATGTCTTTGTAGGCTCTTTAGATAAATCAAGTAAATTGGATTTTGGATCTTCAACACATCAGTTTATCATAAACTCTATTTTATACTTGATGACCCCAAAATATAAGTTTTTAGTCCAAAGACAAGTCCAAGGAACCTTCCAATAGGTCACCTAGGGTTTCATAAATCATAGGATGGATTTGGTATCCTAAAATATCTGTTTTTCCTATGTAAAGAGATTGCATTCAAAGAAGAAAGGGGACAAGTAATTGTTAGCCTCTCTCATAAAACAATAATAAATCCAAAAAATAAATTAAATATTAAAAGTTAGGAATTTATGCCTAACTCTTTAGTTTGGGTTGTTCCTCTAAGATAGGAGTTAGTTTATGTAGCTCCTATATTGGTGTGTGTTTGGTTGAGAAATTATTTCAATCAAGGTGTCCAAGATAGCATGTATTATCTTGAGACGCTGTCTCCTCATCTATTTAATTGTAACAGTACATTATTTTAATAATGAAAAAATATGTGAGGAAGCCGTGAGGCTGAAGCCTTTTCTGCCAATATTTGGTGTCTGGTTTATTATGTGTGTTTTATATATTTTTTTGAGTTAATTTGATTTTCAATATATGGTATCAGAGGTTTTTAAGATGCCTATTTTGAATCTGCAAGTTTATATATATATTGTGTGTGCAACTGTGAATGCAGGAAGAATTCACATCAGAGGAGGCACCATAGCCAACACCAGAGATTCCTCTCTATATTAGCCATGAAGGAGACAAATGACGTTCTCGCACAATGGTAAAGGTTGTGCAGTTACAATTATGGAAAGCGCATTCAGCAGACAACTAGATTCCGCACTCTTTTGAAAGGTTGTGACTCCACAGCAAGAGAAACCTACGAAATTCGATGGCACTGTGGTATGAGCCAATGATTCCTGTTTGCAGAGATTGTGAGCGTATGAGTGGAGTCAACGCAAGCAGTGAATACTGTGAATGCTCAAGCCCGCAATCAGATTCATGAAGGATATTTGGAGGTATTCTAATAGAAGTTAAAATACATTGGAAAATAATTGCAAGCAACCAAGCTATCAGCTACAACATTGATAAAGTGGGAACATCGACATCGAACTACCATAGACTGGATGAAGCCGGGGTCGAAACCATGAGATTACTACAATAGAGAATCCATGCTGCTAGTGATGTCTCGGACGCGTTGGATGGAAAGAGTTAATAATCATGGTGTCATGGGAATTTTGGAAGGTGACCAATATAACACCGCAGAGCTGTGTGTGGATCTCCACAAAAGACAGCGTGATACATAGCATCGTCTACAGGATTTGGCGTGGTAAGTCATAAGAGCACATCTGTGATCTATATGCCACTGTCTAGCAACCACACAAGCGATTTATGATTGTAATGTGTCACAACCAATGAATTGCATGCCCAACCCCATGCGTATCATGCAGATTTAATTTTTATCGTAAATGTTTAGTCAAACGAATTTTGTGGTATTCACAATTTTAATTATGAGTTAAAGTTGCATTGATTGGAATTAGCATATATGATATCAGGTTTTATTA
Organism: Pinus albicaulis; assembly: GCA_034641835.2. Classification (NCBI taxonomy): domain Eukaryota; kingdom Viridiplantae; phylum Streptophyta; class Pinopsida; order Pinales; family Pinaceae; genus Pinus; species Pinus albicaulis. Next base: position 93,414 of record JAXQQM020069619.1, read on the forward strand.
CCATAATTCGTAAGAAGAGGAATTGGAATTTCATGCTAAGAACAAAAAATATATAGATGCCACTATCTAGGAAAGTCAGCTTGGCCTTAGCACAGTTGAAAATTTTCTACACTAATTTTTAAGAAGAGAAAGGAATTTCTACATCATTTTGGTGTCAAAAGTGAGAAAGAGATTTTGTGAAGAGAATTGTAGTGACACAAAGCCTGTGCTAGGAGCATTATTGTTTTGAAGTTTGGTGAGAAAATTAATTTAATTATATGGTTGTGTTATTGAGTTTTTTTTCTCACATGTTGTTCAAGATAGTGCAATCAACATGAAAATGTGTAGAGACATTTTTCAAAACCAACAGGGGTTTTCACATAGCTTTGGAGAGAATATATCTGTTGATCATGAAAACATTGGATTGATGGATGAGGCTTCATTTTGAAAGGTCTGAAGATGGTGGATATTTGAAACTAAAGAGATCAACGGTAAATGTGATATGGGCGCAGAAGGTAAATCATAATGTTTATTGTTATTTCATGGAGGATAACACAATGATGGTGTTAATGAAATTCCAGTAAAAGTTGTGTGAACTTTTATTTTTGATTGAGTGATGTGGATTTTCACCATGCTAAAGTACATTGAGATCTTGAAACATGCATTTTTTTGCATGATGTGGATTCTTCACAATTTTGGTTGCATCATTTTGGGATCAAAGTTTGTAGAGATCATTTGGTTCCTCTTTTTGGAGAGATAAGGAGTATTTGTAATTTTGTTTTTGGAGTGATAAGTGTGAAAAAAAATATATATATTGTATTTAATTTTGGGATCATTTTTGGATTGATAAGGTAAATTTTTTGTCAAATTGGATTGATAAGTGGATATTTTTTTTAACGAGAAATTCATTGTTATATTTCTTCTGAGAGATTCAGTTAGTAAACATCCAGATTTTGAAGGCAAGTTGTTTCAAAGGGTTGTCATCTTGGAATTTTCATTACTTGAAGGCAAAGATTTCTTATGTACTCAATACTTAATAAAGATATCATTTTTTGGTGCTTGTGTCCTAGATCCGCCCGAAATTGAATAAGGGGATCTTAGGTACACCATGTGTGTGTTTATGATGGCGCATGGTTTTGTGGCTTCATGATGTTTGCTTCTGATTTGTGTCTAGTTTTGACACACAAATGATCTCATTTAACACACACATAAGTTCAATTCAAGCAAGCAGAACACTTGTCACAAAGTAGCTTCAAGGAAGGATAATTAAGCTCAACACATGCATCTGCATACCTGAAACACATAATCAAAGTTGTCAACATGAGCATTCTACCTCAACAAGAAAATTCACTTAATATAATCAAGTTCATGTACCTGCAAACTCTAGCATTTCAAAGCAAAGTCTACATCACTACAATCAAGTTAATAAATCTGCAAACTTCAACGTTTCAGAGCACAATCTACATCAACATTTTTTGAACTTGTAATAAAACTCAAATTGCATTGAAAAGTTGCGGTCATGGCTCTACACGCAGCCCATGAATTCTTGATCAAACCGAGATGTTCTCATTGTCAAAGAACTGGTCATATGGAAGATCAGTGTTTTGATCTCCATCCTTGTCGCCATTGTGGCAAGCCCAATCATTACTCAGAGAAATGTCGCAACCACCAACAATCAACTAGATTGAAGATACATTATGAATGGATCGATCCTTGGGAATGGTCATCCACAGTCAAAAGATTGTCTTAGTTCTACAACTAAATGCAATCACACATATTGCAACTGATATTGAAAATAAGATGGTACTCTCATACAGTTGAATTGAGGAGTACATGAGTGCAACACTCCTACACCTGACGGGGGGAGTTCAGGAATACTTTCCAGAGAATTGTCTCTCCTTTCAGCTGACAAAGGGGGGAAAATGTCAATGAAATTGATGGTGGTTGTCACACTGAAAGTCTCAACAAAAATAGCAAAAGTAGCCAGTGGGCATCAAAAAATTCTCCAGTGGGCAGCCGACAACAAAGAAGCAGTGAGCAGTTTTCAATACAGCAAAAGCAACAGTGAGTTGTTTTTGAGATCATTAGCCAGTGGGTGTTCAACAAATTTTTTCAGTGGACAAAGGATGTTGATTTCATGAAAAGGACAGATGGATCATTTTGCAACTTGGCACGTGATGGATTTTTCAAGCGAAATTTAGAGATGAATCAGACATGCAAGCTGACTCATGGTCTCTTCAGATTGCATTTTTTCAACATCCAGCTTTGGCAGTTTTCAGAAAAATGTTTTTGAGGATGAACATGAGAACTTGGAAGATGGTTCCACGTTCTTATTTTGGATTTATCATTGAAGGGGGGAATGTTAGCCTCTCTCATAAAACAATAATAAATCCTAAAAATAAAATAAATAAATTAAATATTAAAAGTTAGGAATTTATGCCTAACTCTTTAGTTTGGGTTGTTCCTCTAAGATAGGAGTTAGTTTATGTAGCTCCTATATTGGTGTGTGTTTGGTTGAGAAATTATCTCAATCAAGGTGTCCAAGATAGCACGTATTATCTTGAGACACTGTCTCCTCATCTATTTAATTGTAACACTACATTCTTTTAATAATGAAAAAATATGTGAGGAAGTCGTGAGGCTGAAGCCTTTTCTGCCAATATTTGGTGTCTGGTTTATTATGTGTGTTTTATATATTTTTCTGAGTTAATTTGATTTTCAATAGTAATTTTTTCCAAATCTGATCAAAGGGTCATTCAAGAAACGCCTCCTTGACCTAGTGCACAAATTCTGCAAGGGACAACTACCCTTGCTTATATTAATGAAAAAAGATCAAAATGGACATCAACCTAGCAAAGAGGTAAGGTAATAGAGTGAAAATTATCACAAGAATATCATCAACAACAAAGGGAAAGTAGCAGGCATATGTTTTGGAGAATCAGATTTTCTGTGACTAATTGGCAAAACAATGTGCCAAAGTAGGCAATTAATACAAGGGCTACAAAGGAAAAGGTCACCTCAACTCCATCCAGTGCACATTGAAGATTCTTTAGAAATGATAAATGAGTTTTGAAAGGTTTTAGAGAACTTATAAGACAACACTATTTACTTTTTTCTAACAACCCTAAAACCTAGGAGTTTGGGAAGAATGAAAGATAAGTAAAATGATGATGATAGGGCCTCCTTCATAACAACAAATGGAATTACAGGGGGTATTCAAGTTGCCCTCCAGGGTTTTTCAAAGCACCAATGCTTCACTACACCAAAGGAAGAAAGATGAAAAAGAGTATCAGTGCAAATACTTGACTTTTCAAAGTATAGTCAAAGGCCTCTTAAAAAGGATCAAAAGGAAGTTAAGCATGAGGGGAAAGGATAGTGACAAAGGCAAAAGTTGTGTAGGCACCTACAAAAACAGAAGTGGCCAAGGGGAAGACACAAAAATGGTTTAAATTTCTCACCTCTCCCACTAGAGATATATCATTGTCAAAGTGGTCCGAGGAACAAATATATCACTGGTCTAAAGCAAAGCAGAAAAGCCTCCAACAATGGTTCCCTTATCAAAGTATATTCTGCAAAAGATAGATACCCATGAATGACACTTCTGCAGGACCGTCAAAATGGTTACCTATAGGAAAATTGATAAGGTCAAACAAGCTAAAATATATCTCACAATGTTGGCACATATTAAAACTAAATAAGTTGTTGATGCCAACTAATAGGGTTTTTACACCAAAAGGTCTCCACCGATTCACAGTAAAAAACATGACAGAATGACAGTTAGAGGAAGGGAAAAAATATTCTTTCAGTCTATTCGCCAAAAAATCAAAGGCATAAATTATGCAGGGCTGAAAACTCCGAGATGAAAGTGTCAAAATGGTCACAAGCTTACTATTTACAGGTGTTTGAAAGGGACATAGTGAAGAAAGCCTTCAAGACAGAGCACTAATGTCACTATCTGCCCTTTTTCCTCAAAAATTTGTTAAAATGACCTTTACTTTTCAAGAAAAGGTTCATTTTTACAAATATGGTTCAAGGGCACAATTTGAGCTTGTTTAAAGAGTTTGTCAATTTAAAGGAAGCATCAAGATTATCCAGCAAAGAAAAAATCATTTTTCCTCAAGGTCCTACCACCTATAGGACAAAAAGAACAAAAAGATAGTGAAAAAGTGAGAAGGGAAACAAAAATTAGAAAGAGGGTTTTAATCATGAAACATTTTTCAAAAAGGAGTACAATAGTATTCGTTACCTCCTCCCCCAACTCATTTGTGTCTTTGAAGGAGAAGCAGAGCCGTTGAAAGCAACTTTTAAAGGTTTTCTGTGAAAAATTGTGGAATTTTTTAGATGCTACGCACCAACGGAGGTGCTACGCATAGAGTCGTCGGTGCTGCACATAGGGGAGGTAGAGATAGTGTTGAAACACACTATGCTACACACAGAGGAGGAGGCGCTACGCACCAGAAGAGGCACTGCGGACAGGCCCAGGTTCGGCCTGACTCGCCTGCAAACCCTCCAGCACTATGCACAGGCCTGCCAACAGCCCGACCTGACCCAGCACTACGCACAGGAAAGGCCCGACAAGAATGGCCTATTGGGTGGCACTACGCACAGAGGAGAGTTGGTAAAATTTGCTCAAAAATTTCCAAAATCATTTTTTTTTTTCTCCTCAAGGTCGGCCATAGGCTCTTGCATAAGTTAAGCAAAGTTGGTCATCACTTTCTTGCCCTCCAAGTAATCTCTTTCATTCATAATTAAAGAGAGTAACCATAACCTAAATTTGGCCAAACCCTAATATTCATGGAAGTCAAATATTTAACCTTCTAGGGCAAGGATTACCAATTGAAGAGTGGTTATTAACATAAATACACTCAATACCAGCTAAGCCTCCTCCTAAACTCTGAAAGCATTCCTAGGCTTACTTCATTTTTCCCTCATTTGCTAAAATATGCCCTCACCATAACTCTTTTTCCTCCCTAGACCTAAAGCTCTCTTCAATAAAAAAAACACTTTGTTCAAAGATATAATCAGCCACCATGTCCAGAGAAGAGATCAGTAACAGTAGTGATGAAGGCCAAAGGCCTATCAAGACAAAACACAAGGGAGGAAGGCTTAATAGGTTTAAGCCTTTATGTACCATTCAAATCACCTCTTCTCCCATGATCCTTGCATGTTTTCAAGATGTTAGATGCTATCAGTTCCGTGATAAGGTTAAATAGGTCGAAAACCACTCAGAGTTGACTAGGTTGTTCATTCTCATCCTACAAAAGCACTAGGTCAACCTGGAAGGAGAAAATTTTATGTTAGTCTCCCGTGATTTGGCAGATTGGTAAACCAAATGACAGCGTAACATCAGACCAGTCTTTGGAGTCCTAGGACCTAGCCTTCTTGGACTCAGAGAGGGCTCTCTCTATTATGTGAAGGATGTGAACTTGTTCGCTTTGGATGATTTATTTTAGGTTAATTGTTAAGTGTTGGTTTGTTGTTTGTTTTGGTTGGGGTAAGATGAATAAGTAGGATAGGTGGAGTGAGAGGTTATCAAATCAATTGGGCAATGGAGTCTATGAAATCATTTATATCTCAGTAATGAATCGGAGAACATCATAGGGAAAATCTAGTGTAGTTAATGGATCTTAAATTTTATGTATGAGGTGAAATGGACATTAAGTTTGGGAACCAAGGTAGGGCAAAGGGAAGTTAAGAATTCTTTGTCAAATACCTATGAACAGAGAGAACTTGAATAATAATAAACAAAAGGTACTGGGAATGAGATAGGGCACACCATTTACTCAATAACAATACTTTTAAACAAATACACATTCAATATATACAATCCAATGGAGCAAATGAAGTAAGACAACTTATCTAACTTCAATGATTCTACTTTCAGGATTTGAAAACATATAAGAGACAAATAGCATCAATAAATGAAGAGGTAACGCCTAAGATTCATTCATTAATCTATAGAGAACTTTGAGGCAAACTAATAAGCATATACAAAGGGCAAGATCAAAACAAGACCTCTTTGGCTTAACCTAATCAATCAATACATCAAAGATATATTTCAAGACAGAGTTTTAGATAGCATAAAACAAGCAGGGCTTACCATGAATCATGTTTGTAAACTAGCATACTAATCCAATAATGAAATAGACAAGCTTAGGTGGGCCTAAGGAGAAACTAAGAATCCCTTAAGTTAACCCAGAAGAAGAAAACATAAAGACAATAGAAAATAGGAGGACTGAGGTGCCTCTAACAACATTTATCATCCTATACTCTTCTGAGCTATTGCAATATAGAAATATGGACATATGATAAACAATATAAAACATGAAAAAATAAGAGATACCTCACCATTAACTAAACTCAAGAATTGTTGTGAAACCAACTCCAAAAATAGAAGAAAAGAGATATCAACGCCTTAGAAATAAGCCACTTCGAAGGGGCAACCTCCAATACATTACATGAATGAACAATTCTTGGATGATCCAAATGACCAAAACCTCCTTCTATATATAGGAGTCCATGGGGTCGCTTTGACAATTTAAGGTATCCTAAAATTGCTGCATTTAATTTGTCAATCCGGGATTCGTAAGCTGATGAAGTGCAGCGCACTATATGTGCAAGATAACCTATTTCTTAACTTTTTGTCGTTTTTGGTTTTCTAAGGTGAAATGAAAATTCTAAAATGAAAACAAGTATGGTTATATTTGTTCAAGGAAATGATATCTCCTATAATGATTTACCAACTTGAAACTTAAAAAGGAATTTGAAATTTTCAATGACAAAACTTGAAAGGAAATGAAAATGTACTGGAGAAAAGATCTTTGTAAGTCTAATAAATCAAAATAGTGAACTAGTGAGCATGAAACCAAACTATTCTTGCTGCTGTCTAAACACAAAAGAAACTATGCTGAAAGAAATCCAAAAGTTGCAATAAAGTAAATCTAAATCAAATTACATCAACTTGTCTTCTAATCCCTCATCATTAGTCCAACTATGATTTTCGGAAGTAACCATAAACAACTTGAGTAACTGATATCTAACTTGCAGAAAGTAAACTAATATCAAACCATACATTCATAATTCAATCCCTCACCATCAGTCCAGCTGTGGCTTTCGGAGGTAACTGAAGATGTCATGCACAATTTAACATTTCTAACTTGCAGAAAGGAAACTAATACTAAAATACACACTTCATAATACAATCCCTCACCATCAGTCCAACTGTGGCTTTCGGAGGCAACTGAAGACGTTATGAGCAGTTTAATATATTTAAATTTGCAGAAGGAAAACTAATACTAAACTACACATTTCATAATACAATCCCTCACCATGAGTCCAGCTGTGGCTTTCGGAGGCAACTGAAGATGCTATGAGCAGTTTAATATATCTAAATTTAACTACTGAAACAATTAAGCAAAATTGAGTTAAACAAAGCAATACTGAAATGAAACAGAAACTAAGAAAAACACATTAGCAGCAGAACAATGTTAATTCCATGTCATTAGTCAAAAATCTGTGAAAATGCCCGGGCTGCCTATCTATAACCTGAAACAAGAACACTGATCAGTGATTAACAACATAAAGCATGAAAGACAAAAGTGAAATGGAAAGCAGGAAAGTTTATAAACAGAAATGAAAAAAAATGAAATGTATAAACATGTGAATGGATTATGGCACAATGAGCTTTAAAGAAATTAAATAAGAACTATACACTAATGCACAAAACCTTAGCTGAGCAGGGGCCCTCTACACCAGCCTTGGCAACGATCTTCAAGTACGAATTAAGTTGGAAAACATAGTCTTCTTATATTAAAAATGCAGTCATAACAGTATGGTAGTATTACGGCTCAAAGGCAGCGTAATTACATTACAGAGCAGACTTAATAAAATTAACAGAGACTAATCGGGACTTACTCTATATGTGTATGCAAACGCGTTATATATAACAAAAGAAATATAACTGTCTCCTAAAGTTTATGCTGGTGTAGAACACGTAGACCATTACGTCCACGGATCTAGGATCATGGCCGTGTTGGAAAATAAATCTATGAGAAGTGGATTCTTGAATTCGACTATGGAGCCATGTACAGATGTCGACTTGTCCTCCGCAAGCTCAGAAACGGCCATATGAACCTTTACGTGACACGGAACAGAGTCCTGTCACCGTAAGACTCTATGGTTGACTTCCATGTGGATGCCTTTGACCGCGACTTCTTTAGATGAGTTTGCTCGAACCAATAGGACACGAACCATGTCCACATCATTCCTGACTTGCCCATGTGGCTCGTTTTCCCTGTAGACACCTGTAACATAGAGTTTCACAAAATAGCTGCGGAAAGTTGCAGCAGCTGCGGAAAGTGGCAAGATTCCACAGTTGAATGAACAAAATCTAAATCAAATAGCAAACACAAAAATATAATTAAAAACCATGTTAGATGCTCTTTTGCAAATGATATTGACAACTTGGGAGGTTCGGGTGAGTGAAAAAGGTATAGAAAAGTGTATGGAAAAGATGCAGAATTGAGACTCAACATACCCCCACTGTGAAGGTGTTGCATGTCCTCATGCAACCAAAATTTTAATATTCCTTCCTTAGTTCATGTGCCTTGACACTTCAGCCAACACATCCAATCCTCTCCTCCTCTTCCTTGGTGCTGCTAACATTCTAGGTTTCTTCATTAAGCACCTAAATTTGATATTAACCAGTGCTCTGCTTAACTTCTGACATTTTCTTTTCAATTTCTTGTTCTTCTTTTTCCATATTCCCAGATGTAGCATAGTATTATCATGGATGATTTTGTCCAGTTTGCCTTGTTCCTTCAATGTCTCATTTTCATTTTTGATATGTTTATTCAAAAGCTCTAACTCAAAAATTTCCTATTTTAGTGATTGGACTAAATCATCCTGTACTGTATGAGGCTGGATAGACGAAGTACTGGGACCTGTAGCTGCCTTTTCCAAAGATTCTATATAGTCATATACTTCCTGCTGCTTGGGGTCTATTTCGGGTGTCATTTTTATTGGGTTGTCCCCAAAATGCCGTGAAGGAGAATAATCTGGCTGAGGAGGGCTCACATCAATATCTTGCTAAGAATGGGATGGAGTATGTTCAATGTCTGATTGGGAATGAAATGAACCAGGTTCACTAACTGACTGAGATGGACTATGGTCAGCTGGGGACTGTTCAGATGTTTCCTCTTCCAAATCAATGAAATGAGGACCCTTCATTTGCGTTTTCCTCAATTTCCCCTTAAGTCTGCTGCTTCTTCTCACACGCTGTGGTGCACTATCCTTTTGTTTTTGTTTTCCTTTCTCTGTCTTCTTGGCCATAGAGGATTGTTTTTGAAGATAAACTAGTCTTTCAGATAACACTTGATTATCTTCTTCTTCAGAAGAAGGAGTTTTATGTATAGCCTCAATAGTTTTTCTTTCTTTTGGTGTTATTGGCTTCTTACCCTTGATTTCTTTCTTCTTCCTCTTTGATAGTCTTTCTTCCCTATCAGTTCTTTCAATTGCAGTAGTAGGAGTATTTTGGATTTCATCAATTGTTCTTTTTCTCCTACTTCTTCTTGTTGTGCTACCTTCAGGAATTTCCTGAGGTTCCTCAAAGAAATTTCTAACCATAAATTGTTCCCATGTGTCTTTCTTTTCCTTTAACTCCTTTTCAATCAAAATTTTTATAAGGCCGTGGTGATATAGATGAGGTTCTACATCTCCTAAATGTTTCTGAACAGTCACAGACATTTTCTTCAAGCTATTTAATAGAAAATATGGGAGATTGAGAGCTTGATTATCTAGAAAATTCATCAGTAACCTGGTATGGTACATGTACATGGACCCAAAACGGCCTTCACATGTAATGAATTTCTGAACAACTAGCAGCAAAGTAGCCCATTCCTCTTTCAATGCATGCACGGGAATTCCTCTTTTAAAAACAGTTATGTCCATACCTTGGTTTCGTAAGATTGTTCTCCATGCTTCATCACTGATACTTTTATTCTTAAACCAACGCTCACCCTCCTGAAGAAGTTCTGTGGCTGTTTCTATAGATGCTTCATTGACCGCAAACTTAAGGTCTCCAATCTCTGCTTCCAAGCCATTAAACGACCTTGCAAATGCTTTTGTAACTTCTTTGTGATAACCTCTGAACTTCTGGATAAAACGCAGCCATTTTGCTTTCTTCAATATCTCCCTTACTTGCGGATATCCCTCCATGAACTTCAGTCCTTCCGGTTCTGCTCTTAGCAATTTACCCATTTCTCTTTTTGCTCTTCAAAGACTTTCCTGTGTGGAGGATTCAAATGGAAATAGAATGGCTGAATGCACAGAAACGAGCTCAATGACTGTGGGAATATATTATAGAATGGGAATGAGCACAATGAACGGAATGGAGTGAGACAAAATAGAAAAGGGTTTCGTGAGCATAACAGAGATACGACTGTGCAATTGACAGAGTATAACACATTCAGCAACGTTTTGAAATTTCGTGGCTGCGAAATAAATGTGAACACGTTTCAATCAACGGTTATGGATTTATGCGGCTGTAAGAGTCCTTGGTCAAATCAAATACGTCTCATTGTCACCGGTGGAATATTGTATCATGAGTGAAAATCGGGGGTTTTAATGATGGAACCGTTTGTGAATGAATGCGAGAGGATAATATGGAGATCGTGAAAGGTTACGGAATTGTCAATATAATCATTGCACATAATGGATAGAGCTCATGGTTCATAACTATATAAAAATGTGTTTTCAATGCTATTTGAAATAAATTTTATTCATACCTTTGGAATCCTTGCCTTTTCCTTTGGTCTTCAACTAATTTCTCTTCATTGGTGTCTTGAATGCTCCATGTCTTCATTTTTGATCCTCTCACCTGCATTTTATTTCATGATTATGGAAATAACATCTGACTGTACATTCTTTTTGAAAACAGAGTAGTAGCTGCGGAATCTGCTTCTGGCTGCGGAAACTGGAGTCAGCTGCGGAAACTGACACATCTATTATTTGGATGAATGGAAATGAACATATGACAAATGACCAGATGGAAATGGTCATGAAAAAGATTTTTATTAATGAAATGGATGAAATGAAGTGGAGTGGAGTGAAATGAAGTGAAATGAAATGGAATGAAGTGGAATGGAATGGAGTGAATGATCACAAAACTTGTGAAAAGAGAGATTTTTTTTTTTGGAAAATATAGAGTGTCAGGTGTTCCTGATTTTCACCCTATATTTTCTGTATAAGACTGCCAATCAGTGATTGATTTTCAGGCTTATACAAATTTATTTATTTATTTATTTATTTATTTTTTAATGTCCTACTCTACTTGAAAAAGAAAATCTTGTTCAAGTATATGAGTACTTCCAATGGAACCATGTTTGTAACAAAATGATAGATAAACTCATATGCAGGTTTGAAAGATACTCTTTGATATGTACCAGTATATGAGATGCCAACTGTCTTGATTTAGATGATGTCAGAAGATATTGAATAATTGAGCATTGGAATCCGATGACAGAATTGAACCAAGATTCAATGTAATCTTGTCTTCCTTGTCTTTCCTCTATCATGAAATGCAAATCTTCGGAGATGTGATCTTCATTCGTAGAATCTGATGATAGGCATGCATGAGACTTTTCAATCTCTGGTTCCAATATCTTCTCTCTATCAATAGACATCCATGATTCTTGGACCTCATCTGAGTCTTCTTCTGCTAGTTTTTGTTCTTCAATGACAGCTGGTGAATCTTTTTGCAATACCTCAGATTTGTAAGTTGATTGAGGTGTTTTATTGTTGGGGATATGAAATGGTTGTGGAGGTAGTGGAGTGGGGAATCTTTGGAGTGCTTGTGTGGATGATAATGGGAAAGGTTGAATTGAGGTAAAATAAGGGTGATATTGATGTTGTAGTGGAGGTAAATGGTATGGATAACATTGATCATGGTATTGAGGATAGAGAGGGAAAGATTGAGGATATGGTGGATTTCCTTTATAGGGCCTTTGCCAACTTTGTTGCCAAGATTGGTTTTGAGGTTGGGATTGAGATGGCCAAGGTTGCCAAGGCAAGGGTGTTTTCCAATTACCTTGAGGTTGTTGTGCATAACCTTGAAACTGTGCATAAGGATATTGCATCATATTGGGTTGATGAGGCTACCATAGTCCTCTTGGAGCTACATAACAAAGTTGCTCTTGTGCTTGATTTGCTCCATTATCCTTCTGGTAAATTGCCTTCAACCCTCGTAATGATGGGCAATCTTCAGTAGTATGTGATCCTGCACAAATTTTACACATTTTAATGTTATCAAGTGGACATTCATGCAAAGCATGTTTCTTTCTACATCTAGGGCAAAATATAAATGAAGCAACTTTTTGCTTGTTTTGCATTCTTAGCATGTCAGTTTGTTCATTTAAATTACCAAGAATGTTTAGCAGATTGTTAGGTTCAGTTTGACTTACCAATCTTGATGCTGACTTACTTACTTTTGCCACAAATGGATCTTGAGGGGACCTTACACACTTTGCTTTTCCTCTTGATATGTTCTTGCATAGTTCACAAATTTCTTGAAATGACAATCGATAGACATCTCCTTTTCCCACAATATTAAGAAGATCAATCCATTCATCCTTTATAGCATTTAGTAGGAGAGTTTTTAATGCATCTGATCCTAAATTATGAAATTTAGATCTTTTGATATTATAAGTAAATCTCTCTACTAAATCTTCTAGGCTTTCATCCTCTTTTTGGTTCATGTTAAAGACTTCATTTCTAAGGTCATGGTGCATGCAATAACCTTTATATTTTTCCAAAAAATACTCTTTTCATATCATCCCATGTCCTTATAGAATTTTTTCCTAAAGTCATGAACCATCTAAGAGCTCTATGCTTTAATGTTGCCGGAAACAAATTCAATTTTTGCATGTGCAATGAGTAGCCATAAGATCTACAAATTATTTCAAATTCAAAAAGAAAGGTTTCCGGGTCTTCTGATCTCATACCTTTGAAGTTAGGAAGTACAGATGGATGGATGTTCTTCATTTGAACATTGATATCAGTTTCTTGAATTGGAAATCCAAAAGGATCCTCCTCATTGTCATCATCTCCATCCATTTCTTCAACCTCCTTTGTCACCTCTTCTTCTACCTGCAAAAATATGAATTCATGATGTGGATGTGTGGCTCTTACTGCACCACATGATATAGTGGGTGTGGTAGGTGATTGAAGTTTTTGTTTTTTTTTTTTTTTTTTTTTTTTGGATGTAAGAAATAAGGTTACCTAGTTACACTTCCCCGGCAACGGCGCCAAAATGTTTGGTCAATTTAGTGTATCCTAAATTGCTGCATTTAATTTTTCAATCCGGGATTCGTAAGCTGATGAAGTGCGGCGCACTATATGTGCAAGATAACCTATTTCTTAACTTTTTGTCGTTTTTTGTTTTCTAAGGTGAAATGGAAATTCTAAAATGAAAACATGGTTATATTTGTTAAAGGAAATGATATCCCCTATAATGATTTACCAACTTGAAACTTAAAAAGGAATTTGAAATTTTCAATGACAAAACTTGAAAGGAAATGAAAATGTACTGCTGAAATGAAAAGATGTTGTAAGTCTAATAAATCAAAAACAATGAACTAGTGAGCATGAAACTAAACTATTCTTGCTGTTGTCTAAACAAAAAGAAACTATGCTTAAAGAAATTCAAAATTGCAACAAAGTAAATCTAAATCAGATTACATCAATTTATCTTCTGATCCTTCATCATTAGTCCAACTATGATTTTCAGAAGTAACCATAAACAACTTGAGTAACTGATATCTAACTTGCAGAAAGTAAACTAATATCAAACCATACATTCATAATTCAATCCCTCACCATCAGTCCAGCTGTGGCTTTCGGAGGTAACTGAAGATGTCATGAACAATTTAACATTTCTAACTTGCAGAAAGGAAACTAATACTAAACTACACACTTCATAATACAATCCCTCACCATCAGTCCAGCTGTGGCTTTCGGAGGAAACTGAAGATGCTATGAGCAGTTTAATATATCTAAATTTGCAGAAAGGAAACTAATACTAAACTACACATTTCATAATACAATCCCTCACCATCAGTCCAGCTGTGGCTTTTGGAGGCAACTGAAGATGTTATGAGCAGTTTAATATATCTAAATTTAACTACTGAAGCAAATGAGCAAAACTGAATTAAACAAAGCAGTACTGAAATTAAACAGAAACTAAGAAAAACAAATTAGTAGCAGAACAATGTTAATTCCATGTCATTAGTCAAAAAGCTATGAAAATGCCCGGGCTGCCTATCTATAACCTGAAACAAGAACACTGATCAGTGATTAACAACATAAAACATGAAAGACAAAAGTGAAATGGAAAGCAGGAAAGTTTATAAACAGAAATGAAAAAGATGAAATGTATAAACATGTGAATGGATTATGGCACAATGAGCTTTAAAGAAATGAAATAAGAACTATACACTAATGCACAAAACCTTAGCTGAGCAGGGGCCCTCTACACCACCCTTGGCAACGATCTTCAAGTACGAATTAAGTTGGAAAACAGAGTCTTCTTATATTAAAAATGCAGTCATAACAGTATGGTAGTATTACGGCTCAAAGGCAGCGTAATTACATTACAGAGCAGACTTAATAAAATTAACAGAGACTAATCGGGACTTACTCTATATGCGTATGCAAACGCGTTATATATAACAAAAGAAATATAACTGTCTCCTAAAGTTTATGCTGGTGTAGAACACGTAGACCATTACGTCCACGGATCTAGGATCATGGCCGTGTTGGAAAATAAATCTATGAGAAGTGGATGCTTGAATTCAACTATGGAGCCATGTACAGATGTCAACTTGTCCTCCGCAAGCTCAGAAACGGCCATATGAACCTTTACGTGACACGGAACAGAGTCCTGTCACCGTAAGACTCTATGGTTGACTTCCATGTGGACGCCTTTGACCGCGGCTTCTTTAGATGAGTTTGCTCGAGCCAATAGGACACGAACCATGTCCACATCATTCCCGACTTGCCCATGTGGCTCGTTTTACCTGAAGACACCTGTAACATAGAGTTTCACAAAATGGCTGCGGAAAGTTGCAGCAACTGCGGAAAGTGGCAAGATTCCACAGCTAAATGAGAAAAATCTAAATCAAACAGAAAACACAAAAATATAGTTAAAAACCATTTTAGATGCTCTTTTGCAAATGATATTGACAACTTGGGAGGTTCAGTGAGTGAAAAGGTATAGAAAAGTATGGAAAAGATGCTAATTGAGACTCAACAGGGCCACAATATATCCTAAAGGGGGCCACAATGTAATCCTAGTCAATTTAAAATAATAATGTAAGGGCACAATAATAACAATATGGGGGTTACAGGGGTACAAAAATAACAATAAGGGGGTTACACTAACAACAATAAGGGACTATACTAGTAATATAGGGACCTAACATGCCCCTCTCCTTCAAAAAAATGTTGTCCTCAACGCTTGATTATTTCTTGATGCTTCTGTATAAAATTCTCATCCTCCTATGTGGAATATTCTACAGGAAAGTTCTTCCACTTGCTGAGATACTCTGAATTGATCAATTCCAGCTATCAAGTTCTTGTTTCCGTGACCGCTTCAGGTTCCAATATGATTTTTCCTTCCTCATCAAGTTCTGGAAATATTGTTTGAACTGGAATATTTTCACCTATAACCTTCTTTAAGCATGAAATATGGAAAATTGGATGCACTCGTGAAGAAGCAGGAAGCTCCAATTTGTATGCCATAGTACCAATCTTTTGCAACACCTTTTAAGGAACATAGTACTTTGGCGATAATTTATTATCCTTCTTAGCTTGCTTGAGGGACATTTTTTTGTATGGTTGTAGCCATAAAAATACCCAGTCTCCTACATCAAAACTTCTCTCATTGCGATGTTGATCTACCTGTTGTTTCATTCAATTTTGTACCAAATTCAGGTTGTCCTTTAAGAGTTGGAGAACTTCTTGTTGATGCTCGATGTGATCTTCCACTGCTTGAACCTTCGAATTTTCGCTTAAATATGATGTGATGGATGGTGGATGATATCCATAAAGTGCCATAAATGGGGTCATTTTTGCTGCAGTATGGAAGTGTTATACCACCATTGAGCAAGAGGTAACCACTTGACCCATTGTTTGTTTATCAGATACAAAAAAACAAAGATATCCTTCCAAACATTTATTTACTATTTCAGTTTGACCATCAGATTGAGAATGATAAGATGAGTCATTTCTTAGTCTAAAAATTTCATCCTACTGTAGCAATAAATTATGGAACTAAATGAAAACAGGAGAAAACATTAAATAGTTCAGAATACTTCACCAACATCCAAGCTCATGGATCCAATGATAGATCCTTCTCAAGAAAAAGCATGCAACAACATCATCAGGGCTTCCAAGACTTCAATTTCTTCGTCAACTTCAACAGATTATGTATTATTTTAGAGAGTTTCAGTATTACAACTAGTGATCATCCAACCTATATGTCATCTTCTTTAGAAGTATTTATAGAAGAAATGAGGAGGTGGAGGAGCTTTAGGATTGATATGCAATAAATTCTATACTAAATACAGCTCCAAACCTCAAAAACCATGCAAGGCCTAAGGAAGGAGAGCATTGAATTATGATTATGTTTATTTACTCTGTTTTGTCTCTTTAAACTCATAGGGAAAAAAGATTGACTTCGAGGCTTGTTTCTTATCTTTGTAATAAATTTGCTAACAGTTTGAGAATTTGTTCTTTCTTTGGTAATAACTGTTTAGCTGTCTTTAGATAAATATCTTCTATTTTGGAAATAATTAGGCCTTCTTTGATTTCTTTGAGGCTGCAGGTGTCTTTTGGTAGCTGTAGAGGATTCAATTAGCCTCTGATGTGGCAATGGAGGCTTCTCGGACTGGTAGATATTATTTTTTTAACCTAAAACACCTTTAATTTACTTGAGTTCTGTGTTTTAGGCTTAATGAAGCCTAATTTCGGTCTTCTGGTCTTCAAATTGTCTTTAATCGTGGATTAGGTCTTTGATTAATCGAATTAATGCCTTAATCCTTCCAAAACTGTGTTGACAGTCTTCAAATAGGTTTTCTTCTTTTGATTTCATCCTGTCAAACTGATACTCTTCAGCTGTGGTGTTTGTTGTGTTTATATTGTTGTTGTAGGAGCACAAAGGTTGCATAAAGGCATCAATGCTTATGAGGCACTGATAAAATATAATTTGGAACCCTGCAGAACGATTTCATTTATAAAATAAAGGCCTGGGGGATCGTCATCCCTAGCCTTCGATTTATTTTTAAACAACTGAAAAACCTTTAAAACTTGCAAAAACATAGAAAATTTATAAAAATCTTGTGGGGAAAAGGTTTAAACTACTTCGGAGGTTTAGGTTTGAGAGTGGCAGTTGGATGAACAGAACCAACAGTGAATATTTGCTTGTAGAGGTTAAAAGGGAGGCGGTTGAATAAGCGTTGAGGAGATTAAGTTAGAACCATTGATCTACAAAGATCAACGATTGAGATCGATCGTGAATATGTAATGCGGAGGGGCAAATTTATAATAAAATAGATGAAAATACAAAGAAAAATGGGTGAAAAGCCTTTGGTGGAGGAAAAAGGTTAAAACAAAATTTGGGGTTTCCGAAAGGATTCTGGGTCTTCGGATTAGATCGGCCACAAAGATCAACGACGGAGATTGATCTAAGAAGTCCCTTGGGAGATGGGTGGAGGGCGATGAACTAAGGGAAAAATCAAACTGGGACTGTTGATCTGCAGAGATCAACGACAGAGATTGCACATGAGAAAATGTAGTGTAAATGGGGAAAGCGGTTTCGGACAAAGAAACCACGGGTTTCGTATTGCAAAAAGGAGGATAAATGGCATTACCTTTTTGAATGTGATATGCATTAGATCCTAACACATGGCCTTTTAAAACCACCTACATCGCGTGATTTTGAATCATTAACCTTCGGGCATAAAATTACGCGAAACCGCGCACTAACAGCCAGATCTTGGGTCTTAGATCGGACGGCTGTGAGGAGAGCGTGATGACGATAAGATGCAAGGATGGAAAGAGGTGGGGCAGGGTCAAGGTGGTTTTAACCTGGACCATTAGATCAGGGAATGAACGGTGGAGATTTGATCTTGGAAGGGTAGGACCCAAAGGAGTTGGGCATATTGGGTTAAATATGGATCATTGGATGAAACAGATCAACAGTCGAGATTGAATCTCGGGGTTAACGGAATAACATATGAGGTAGGGGCCAGGTAGAGAAAGGGTTAATGCGGGTCGTTGATCTGCAGAGATCAATGATGGAGATTCGCCGAAGAGGTTATAATGGCGGGATTTGAGAAATAACAAAGGGAGGGAGAATTGATATGGACCATCAGATTTTAATGTATGGATGACCCAGATGCAATCAGAAGATCGTGATTTGCGGGGGAAAAGGGAACAAAGAGCCAATGCGATTGAACAATGACTGTTGATCTTAGAACCAAATCAACGGTGGGGAATGAATCGAATGTTCACAGGCGGAGGGATGGGCTTATGAATCGAGCGATGTAGGCCATCGGATTTGGGCCTGGCGGGGAAGATCAATGGCTGAGAAGCCATCGGAAGGAGGCAATAAACTATTCAAACGTGACCAATGAAAAATTCCGATGCGAGATTCCGCAGATCGTTGATTGGTTTAAAGATCAACGGTGGAGGTTCACCCAACCAATGAATTGTCAGGACTCTTTGAAACATAATAAAATTGGATTTTTAATAAATACAAAGGAAAATTTGTCTCAAGGAGGGGTTGATACAGTGTTTAGCACCCGATTGTGGTGCTTTTGGGTATATGAAAAGATGAAGGGATCGGGGGTTATAGAAGAGGAGCCAATTGCATCGAGACTTTCCTTTAAACAAAGAAATGTGCCCATCGCAAACCTCTGATTGCGATTAGCGCTTGGGACTTTAACTCTTGTTCCTGGGCGCAGGTTATATGGTGGGAAGTGGTTTGGGGGCTAGGGCCAAAAGGGCTTAAGGCCTTAGCACAAAAAGGCTGCTTTTTATGATTTTTCAAGTATTTCAAAGGATTTTGAAAGCTTCTGATAAGGTAAAAAAGAAGTTTTAAACCTTATCAAAGGGGTTTTTATGAAGGGAAAACAGGAAATGAGGAAAATGGAGGAAATTCATGAGGAAAAAGGGGATAAAAAATGGAGGCTAATTATGAATGATAGGAGGAGAAAAATGAAGGGAAAGTGGGTTTTTCAGCAGTCTTTTTCTTCAGGCAAACAACAGAATTTTCAGGTTTAAAAAGGGAAACAATAGTGAAGATTAACTAAAGTATTAGTTATCTTCATCAAAGCTTCAAGGAAGATAGGTTCTCAAAGGGGAATTATCTCTTGGAGTTTTGAAGAACAAAATTAGCCACCTCTTGGTATAACAAAATTTATAGGTGGATAACAGTGGCTTCACTTGGGGAAGACAACTGGTTCTTTTAGGTGTCTAGAACTTCAACTGCATATCTCTGGCTTTCATTCAACCAGTGCTTTAATCCAATGGGCAGCAACCTTTGCTTTTGATGATCTCTGCAGCAATTTGAATTAATGTAATTCTATCAAAACAATCATGTCTACCTACCCATTCCTAATGATCCTAACATTTTTTCTTCTTTTTAGAGTGCATTTAGATTAGCAGAATCTCTTCAAAAATATTTTATTATTTTGAAAAACAAAAACTAATCTAAGTCTAATATTATTCCTCCATGAACTCAGTTTAAACAGTTGAGTTCATAAGCTTATCTACCTAACTACTGTTTGTCAGGATTAGACTATTTGACAAACTTTCATTGTCTAAATTCAAAAACAGAATTTTAAAAGAAAACAAGCCAGGATTGAACAGTCTAACTTGTAGCTGATCTATGGCATAAAAACAAGCTGCACATAGATTTTTATTTTTGCAGAAAATTTAAAACAAAATGTGAAGGCTTAAGATCTGAAAAATTAAAGCTTCCTTCACCATATCTTCAGCTCTAATTTTGAATTTGTTTGGGCTGTCTTTTCTCTCATTCTGGTTCAAGTTTTGAGCTTGTTTGAACCAGTTTTCTTTCACTATCAAAGGTTAAAGTTTTGAGTATGTTTGAACCTTCTTCCTTCTAATTTAATACATCTTACTTATAAGCCAAGATTATGTTGTTTGGATGATCTATTCACTAACTTATTAGCAGAAAATTTAAAACTAATTAGTCATGATTAGGCTGTATGACTAACTAGGAGTGTGTTTTCTAGGAGTGGCATTTGAGCTTGCACACTTTCAGATTTTGTTTCTCTTTTTGGTATGGGGCTGTACCTTTCTTGTTTTACAATCTGCCCTCTTTTCTCTTTTCTATTGTTTTTGTATTTTTATTTTTCTAACTTTGAATGCAATGTTCAGACTATGATATTTACAATGAAAAATAACATGCTTTGAAACTCATGAATCTTGGCAGAAGTAATACTTTAGCATCCTGCCATTGACAGGACCTCCATATAGATCTTCTCCATTCAATTCTTTCAAGAAAAATGCATTGTGACCCCTCTCAGCATGACTAATATAGGGCCCTTTCCACAAGTTCTCAAACTTGCCATGTTTTCCCTTCTCTTCTCTTCTTGAATCACATTTAAGAACAACATTTCCAACTTGGAAATTTTTTTCCTTAGTCCTCTTATCAAATAGCTTCTTTATATTTTCTTGGACTAACTGTGTCCTTTCATAGACTTCTTCTCTGGTCTGCTGTAAATGGATTGTTTGGTTGATTCTCCTCTGCATATCATTCTCTTCAATCTGCACTTCTTCAAGGAGTTTCATGACTGGAACTCCTAATGAGGTGGGGAAGACTGCATCCATTCCATAGACCAGCTGATAGGGGGACATATTTATCGACTTCTTTGTAGTTAATCTATCTGTCCATAAGGCATGAACCAGCTTATTGTGCCATGATTTTTGATTCTGCTCCAACAACTTTTTGATGATATTGATGAGGCTCTTGTTGGAAGATTTAGCTAATCCATTTCCTTGGGGATAGTAGGTAGTAGAATGTCCCAAGGTAATGTGGTATTTGTAACAGAAATCAACCATTTTCTTAGATTTAAAAGCAACAACATTATCTTTTATGATTTTTCTGGGACAACCAAATCTGGATAGGATATTTGTTTCAAGGAACTTGATAATGACAGAGTCATTAGCATTTCTAGAGGGTATAGCTTCTATCCACTTGGTAAAGAATTCAGTGGCCGTGAGGATCCACTTATGTTGGGCTGAGGAAGATGGGTGAATTTCCCGAATGAAGTCTAAACCCCATTGTTGAAAAGGTGCCTCAACTCTGATAGGATGTGATGGTAAGGGAAGGAGTTTTCTTTTTCCATAAAAAATTTGACACTTATGGCAAGATATGACCAAATTTTGAGTGTGTGGGAAAAGGGTAGGCCAATTGTGACCAGATCTAAGAATTTTGTTTGTTGTGGCCTTCCAGTAGAGGTGTCCTCCACATTCTCCTTCATGCAACTCATGCATGATTTTTCCTGCATCATCTTCAAGTAAAAATTTAAGCAAAATTCCAACAACATTTTTCCAATATAATACCCCATCTGAGATGCAATAACTCAAAGCTTTTTGTTTCAAAAATATAGCTTTAGTTTTTGACAAAGAAGGAGGGGCATTCAAATATAAAAGCACATAAATAATTTCAGCATACCAAGGAGAATTCATAAATGTTTCTTCAATGAAAGGAGCAGTAGATTCTTCTATTTCTTCCAACACATCTACCATATTCATGTCTAGTGCTTAGAAGTTAGACTCAGCCATAAGTTTTGCTAATCCTTGCCCTTTAACTAATTTGGTGGGCCTGATTTCTAAGTCATATTCAAGAATAGTTGCAATCCATTTTCCCCTTTTACCATCAGGGTCTTGCCTTAGAATTTCCTTGCTAATCCTTGCCCTTTAACTAATTTGGTGGGCCTGATTTCTAAGTCATATTCAAGAATAGTTGCAATCCATTTTCCCCTTTTACCATCAGGGTCTTGCCTTAGAATTTCCTTGACAACAGTATGTGGAACAAAATAAATTATGTGAAAGTGTAAAATATAGACTCTAAAGTCCTTTAATTCTTTCACTAATGCTAAGGCTTGCTTCTCCATGATGTTATATTTGAGAAGAGCATCTCTTAAGTCCCTACTAAAGAAGGATATTGGTTGTTCTTACCCCAAGTCATTCTTTTGAAGTAAAACTGCAGCTATTGTATGCTCAGATGCAAAAGAAAAGATATAAAAGTCTTTAGTGAAATCTAGACTAATCAAGACTAGTGTTTGAGTAAGAGCTTGTTTGACTAGTTCGAATGATTGTTTAGTTGGTAAAGTCCATTTTACACTTACATATTTCTTAAGCATGTTTGTAATGTTTTTTAATAGCTCAGCAAGGTTGGGGATAAACCTCTGTTGGAAATATTTTCATTGATGGCAATGGAGGCAGCAAAGACAGAGACAGACAATGGAGGTAGCAAAGAAACAAACGAAGGAAGCAAAGGAGACAGGCAGAGGCAGAGACAACGAATATAGAGGCAGAACCGTTATCAGAGGCAGAGGCAGAGGTAGAGCCGTTATTCCGAGAATCACTACCCAGCTGGTAGAAACACTAAACATAAATTCCGAGAATCATAACCGAAGCAGTAATGTATGCATATATATAAAACCTTATTTCGAGAATAAAAACCCAAGCCGGAGGATATATATATATATATATATATATATATATATATATATATATATATATATATATATATATATATATATTTGTAATGGAGTGCTTTAATGGACAAAGAGCCAAAGGTATCAAAGCCTTATATGGTGGGACCCTTTCCCAATCGCATCGGAAAATTGACAGCGGAACATATACAAACAAACA
>JAXQQM020093229.1:0-10144 GCA_034641835.2 Pinus albicaulis
AGCCCTTTGAGATTAAGCGCTGGCCATTGATCTGAGGACCAGATCGACGGCAGGGAATGAATCAGAGGGATCGTAAGGGTGTGCGATGGCCTTCGGATCGCAAAACAGATGGACGGCTGTGATGGAATCAGCAGATCGCAATCGGGAGTGAGACGGGAAGGTCTGTGATTACAATCGGAGGAAACTTTTCGATTGAGCGCAGGCCGTCGATCTGAGAACAAGATCAACGGTCAGGATTGAATCGGGGATCGGCAATCGGGAGTGAGACATTGCGATTGCGATTGAAACATTGCGATGCGATTTAGCGATAACCGTTGATTCAAGAACGAGATCAACGGTGGAGAACCAATCGGGGGAGTCGCGATCGGGGGCGAAACAAAATGCATGCGATTGAGCGCAGGTCGTCGATCCAAGAATGATATCAACGGTGGAGAATGGATCGAGGGAGAAACCCTTGTATATTTTTATGAAACCCAAACTTTTGGAATAATCAAAGGTTTTTATGGATCGGGTGGAAGAATATATATATAAAGCGGACATGCGCCTGACTGCGGGGCCTTCGGATATATGGAATGTAATATGCCCGGGGCATATACAGACAAGGGCCAATCGCAATCGGGCCATTGAGCCTGGTCTTTCCGATCAACCCATTGTGTTGTTTCCGATTGTGATTGCGCGATCGGCTCTTTTTAATCAACCCATTTATATTCAGCACGTGGTTTTAAGTTTTTAACTTAAAAATTTTGGAAAGTGGGTTTTTGGGTTTACAAAGGAAAATATTGATCGGAGAGGGATTTTTCAATGGTTTATGGCCCGATTGTGGGCTCTGTGGTTATATGAGGAAATAATATGATCGGGGGGTTTTATATGAAAGGCTAATCGCAATCGGAGCTTTGTAATGGATCAAAGTCATGCACCCTTTGGATATTTGCGATGCGATTAGAGCCGAAAAGCTTTGGCGTTTGGTTTTAACACATGGGCATATGGGGGGAAGTGGTTTAGGAGTTAGCCCAAGGGGCTTAGGTCCATAGCAATAAAACTTTGATTTTTTATGAGAAATTTTCAAGGATTTTAATGGATTTGGGGGTTCTGAAATAGTTAAAAAGTGAGTTTTTAACTATGAAAGGGGAAATTTTCATAAATGGAAAGAAGAGGACTTATGAAAACAAGGTAGTTTTGATGGAGAAAAAGGGGAGCAGATGAAAGGTTTTGAGAAGAGGATAAATGATGATCTTTCAGCAGTCTTTCAGTTGGAATCAGCAGAAATTCCTGAGTATAAAAAATGGGACAGAAAATGAGGATTTTGGACAGAGGCATGAGGCCTACAAGGAGTCTTCAAGAGCCAACAATTTTTAGTGATAAAATTTGTTCCTTGGAGGCTCAAAAAAAATCTTAGCCACCTTTTGGTATAACAAAATATTATAGGTGGCTAACAGACGCGATGACCACATAAAACATGTCTCATAGCCCAATCGGGTCCGAACTTTGAACAAATGCAATTGGGGCGCATAACAGAAAAGTTCTGATTGCGATCAGAACACGGATGCGATTTGCACATATTAACTCCCGCATATAACAGGATCGGGTCCGCCACTTCAATCGCAACATTTTACAAAAGACTTGCGATCAATCGGAAAGTTCCGATTGCGATTAAGATCCCGGATGCGATTGAACTGATTAACTCCATCGTATAATGCCATCGGGTCCGCCACTTGATCGGAGCATATTACAAAAGACTTGCGATCAATCGGAAAGTTCCAATAGCGATTAAGATCCCGGACGCGATTGAACCGATTAACTCCATCGTATAACGCCATCGGGTCCGCCACTTGATCGGAGCATATTACAAAAGGCTTGCGATCAATCGGAAAGTTCCGATTGCGATTAAGATCCCGGACGCGATTGAACCGATTAACTCCATCGTATAACGCCATCGGGTCCGCCACTTGATCAGAGCATATTACAAAAGACTTGCGATTGAACCTTTTCTCCAATTGCGATTGGGTGAGGGGTCCCACCTTATAAGCCATTTCATTTTGATAGAACCTTTGGTTATATAGATATAAAGCGCTCTGCTTGTATATAGCTGATTTATATGTTTATATATATATTTTGCTGCCGGAGTGAAGCGATTCCCAGAATAATGTTTGTGTTGTATTATATGTATAACGCCGGTTGGAGTGTGCGATTCCCGGAATATGGTTCTATATTATATGCATTGTCTTGCCACTGGAGTTAAGCGATTCCCGGAATAGGGATTATGTATTATATGTATAACACCGGTTGGAGTGTGTGATTCCCAGAATTTTGTAACAGCTCTCTGCCTCTGTCACTTAGTCTCTGCCTCTGCCTCTGCTGCTTCTGTCGCTCTGCCTCTGTCTCTACCTTTCGATAACGGTTCTTCACTGTGCTTCTATGACTGTTACATTTTGACTTTCTTCTTGTTGCCTCTATTGCTTTCGCTGTGCCTCTTTTGCCTTCCTCTGCTTCAGCGCTGCCTCTTTTGCCTGAGTGCTGCCTCCTTTTCCTGAGTGTTGCCTCCTTTGCCATCAATGACAATATTTCCAACAATCAGTTATATAATTTTACACAGAGAATGGAAACATTCTGGTCACTATTTCACCAAAATCCATCAACCACATGCTATTGATCCCTCAAAACGATTCCCTAAGTCATTTTTCTGCAACTTCCCTCATCGATTTATATTATAAACTCACCTTCCCTCGGAGAGCCCAAATTTTCGAGATTTTCCTCCCAGAGGATGTTCGACTCCCCAAGAAGAATCCCCTTATCCAACTTCCATGTTCCCAGAAAAAACTAAGCAGATTGTTTCTCTAGTGTCTTACCTTCTAGGGTACCAGTCAAATGAGTGGGTGGATGAGCCTATTTTAGGTTTTCTTTCCATATTTTCCAAGGAACACAAGCCATCATTAATATTCAATTTCAGTCAATTTTTGGCATATAATATGCATGAACAATTGATGAAGATCACTACAGAAGGCATGTTCAAGTATGCATCTGCATTAGTTTACATGTTTCTTTTTCAGAAAGGTAACATATTTCCAATAACACTGCACAATAAAGATGATCAAGGAGTCATTCAATCAGTAATACATTGGACCTCATTAGTAAGAAGAAATTCAACAAAGTTTAGCTTTGCAGATTTTAAATACATATTTATTCATATAGCTGTAGGGCTTCTCAACAGTCAAGTTGAGCCAAGGATTAGCTCAGAGATCAAAAGGATATTACACCTAAGTAAGCAGACCAAGACTGGAGACTGATATTTATACCAAAATTATAAATAAATAAGAGTATACGGGTGTGAGTTGACTCCATACAGATTGCCCAAATATGTTCCAATGATGATTCTTTCCCTGGAATATATAAGGAAAATGATTAGTATGGATAAACTTCACTTTTTTTCAGCTAAAAATAAGTCAATTTAAGATCAAAACACAAGTGGGACCTTTCATATGCAATAGCAGAGCCGTTGGGAATGAGGCAGATTCAATCCTAGAGCAAATGAATTTTCAGCCAAGTTTTACCTGGTCATATGACCCCTTCAGCATAATTTATAATTTAAGGGTGGAGCACAAAAACACACCTTGAAATCATACCCCAATACCAGAGATTGAGAAATTCATAAACCAAGATCAATGGGAGGGGAATACACTACAAGAAGTGGAAGTGCAAATTCTGTCAACAACACCTCCCAAACTCCAGTACCTCAAGAGAAATAGGATAAAATATAGAGGAAAGAGACATCTCCAACAGTTACTGAGATTATGGCCAAGGAATTCATCATCTATAAGAAAAATTATAAGACGGACCCCAAAATAGTCACCATTCAGGATGATGAGGGACATGACACCATATTCATGACTAGTCTACATGTCTCAACAGATTCAGAGGACCTTTTCTTTGATACTCCATCCTCCTCGCCTCACAGGATCCTTCAGAGGTAGTTCAGTCAATAGAGTTGGTTGATAACCAAGATGATCCCAACATCTTCAATAATTTTTGGAAATTAAATAGAAAAATGAAGCACTCAAGGCCAACACATATGCTCAGTTTTGGAAACAGACCTCTACTTCCCAACATAGATTATTAACATCATTTGACAGTGAGAAAAAAATAATGCAGATGGAATTCTTACAAGCTCAAGTGCCATTTCCAAAGTCCCATGCAGACTACAAGAAGATTATTTTTTCATTTGATAAAAATAAAATACATCCTATAGATCAAATGGACATGCATAGACAGTATGGAGAAATTCTATTCTCCAAAACGACCAATACTGATATGACAACTTCAAAACTAAAGATATCAATCATCAATCTCACAGCTAAAGCTGGAGAAAATCTCCTCATTGGAAAAGGACAATAAAATCAATTCATTGGAGGATTTGATGATCAAGCTAGGTTATGATCCCAATGATGTTAAAGCGGTGGAAGAGCTATTGAAAAGAAAAAATGCATAAATAACATCACTAAAGTAGTAGCTTAAGCTACCATCTACATAGGATCCACAAGCAAAATAAATAGAAGAGAATGAGCAGCATAAATAATACATGCTCAAACTAATTATTGAGAAAAATGTATAGATCAAGGAGATGGAGGTGAAAATAGAAAAAATGCTCAAGGAAAAAGAATAGGCTGCACAATTGGCCATAGCTCCAGTCACAGCTATACAAATATCAATTGCAGGGACAATCGAGGATTCGACATCAACATCAAGTGATTTGAACAAAGTCATGCAGGACCTTTCCCTTCAGAGACAAGAGAATGACAAGCTAAAGGATAAACTGAAGAATCTAGAAGAACATAAGTCAAAAATTGACAACTTCTATATAGTTGAGTTGCGGAAATTCCACAAGCTTTCCTAGAAGATTGAACATCTGCAGAGTGAGTCACTGATGGCTCAGACTTTGGTAGATGTCGGGGAGAGTGTTTGGGTGGAGATCATTTTTTAGCAAGAAGAGCTAATTGAAATATCCAAGACGGCAATAGAACAAGTTAGAACAGCGATGGGACAAAAACCAGGTGAGGCCACAACTATGATTAAATTTTTGAATTCAAATAAAAGAGAAGAATTAGAACAAATTCAGATTACAGACAAGACAGAGACTATCCTTGAGATTAAGAAAGTTTTATAGAAGAAAAATTCAATGACTCAGTTGGAAAACAAATGTCAGACTCTGGAAAATTCAATCCATAGATCTCGTATCAAATTTAATTTGTTATGTCAGAGAGGATTGCCAGGATTAGTAGCACCAGATGACAGGTTAATTAACTTATAAAGTTACTATCAGAAGCTCTATACCATTTCGACAACAAATCCAAATTTGCAGGCATCAAAGGGCACATCACAGGGAAAGCTTTCTTAGAAGCTATGGAGTTTGATTTAACTGTAAAACATGAAATCAAGCATATTTTCATCAAGAAGTCAACTTTTGAGATATACTGAGGTCAATGAAGTCTATAGAAATCTACTTAATCTTTCCATCCCTATTGATGAAATATTGGATCAATGATGTAACATAATTGAGTAAAATGTTTCCATCTCTAACAGATAGAAAACAAGGCAAACAACACAGCAGATTTGGAGGCCCAGTCATCAACAGTCATCCTCGACAATAGGGCCAACACTTTCAACAGTTCACCCATTCCTACATTTTTGTACTATTTTGTGAACAATATCTAGATATTTTAGGATTCTATCTTGATCTCTATTATCAAGATATTTTGTAATAATTTTGTATAAGTACTTCATAATTCAAAGTATTCATATTGGGACTTGTTTGAAGAAAAGGACTAGTATTGTAAAGCAACTCACAAAGCCACCATTGATCAGTTTTTCAGTAATACAGTGCAATCATTACATGATTCTTGTGTCAATTTTATTGGTGAAGTGCATCTATCTTTGTGTATGTGTTATTTCCTGTTTTCATTATATGCTTCTAAATCGAAATTATTCTAAGAAGATAAAAAACAAAATTTGTTTAAATCTACACCGTCTCTGGCTTAAGAATAATTTCTATGTTTTCCACTAAAAATTAAACTTAGAATTCTTAACTGTTATGTTTTTAATTGGATTTTCTAAATCTATTCCTCACCATCATATCACAATTTTTAAAGGATCCAATAAAGTTGCCTACCCTACCCTATAAGTTTAACCTGTAAAATTTGTATTTGATCAATCCAAACCTGTGACTCTATTTTCCCAATGGTCTATCTTCCTTGTTTCAACCCATGAACACAAAAAACCCAACCCTGAACTTAATAGCTAGCCTAATACCTTCAGTCAAACATAGATAAATTATAAAGAGAGATCCCTCAATGAAGTGGACAGGGCTAGATCCTAGTTTCCAAAGTGGTTCTAAGGTTACCTCTATGATTTACTCTGCAACTTTAAAAATTATAGAGTGATAACATGGTCAAAATCAACAGAATGCCTCAGTTCCTATGCCAATAGATACGCCCTACCAAAAACAAAATTTTGGACAAAAACCGCAGTCAAAGGAGGTCAAATCACCCCTGGTCACACCTGCAACGACCTCTGAAATTCCAGCCATGTAATCCATCCTACAATTTGTCCTTCTACTGCCACAAGTGTGAGGAAAAGGTATGTCCAATAAGTTGTACGAACCAATCAGAGAAGGAGGGAGATGATTGTGTGAGTGAATGAGATGCCAAATGAGGTTGGAGGTCTCTCTTATTTATACAATCGTTGAGGGTGAAGTGACATGTCTCTTGGGCTTCATGAGCCTACATGATGATGTGGCCGACCTTGATAATTTGCACGTGTGGGCTTGACCTCAAAAATATATTTTCCCTTGTCCAAATTTGATGATCTTTAGGTCGATCTTGGTCCTCTCAAAAGGAGGAATTTAATGCAATCATCATCTCCATCAAATGAGTTGTCCAAAGTGGAATTTGGTCCTAGTTTCCAATTTTAATACTCTCTCTAAAATAGGGAGAATTCCACCTGCTAATTTATTCGTCATCATGCCATGTTGTCATCTGTATCTCATCTCTCCTCTGTTGAACACTGATGTAACAATGAAGAAGAATTGATCGAGAGTGAGTCACAAGACATTGCCACTCTCCATTGACAAAATTCATTCCAGGGGTAGAACCCCAATCGGATTTGATCCTAGATCAAGTTTTTGAACACCATGCATCATAGACATAGGGTGTAGGATAGTGCACAATGTATCCATCTGTAGTGTTATGGTCCCTATCCACTTTTCCCATCTCATTGGCCAAATGAGATTTACTTCCCATGAGTCCAAGACTAAATGGGTAGGATGTATGTTGGAGCATCTCCAAGAGAAGTTGAACCACTCATCCTACGTGTATGCCATAGGAGAAGGTGAACTACTCATCCTATGCATATATCATCAAATGTAGGGGAAGGTGAACCACTCACCCTACATACATACGTCATCAATCGTAGGGGAAGGTGAACCACTCACCCTACACACATGTCAACCATCATGGGGTATCATAGGAGAAGGTGAACCACTCACCTTGTACACAACGCACCTATAAGGGAAGGTGAACCAGTCACCCTAAGGTCGCTCGTAGATCCAAGAAGTACCCCAATCCCTAGGAGCTCCCAGAGCTCAATGTGC
This sequence comes from Pinus albicaulis, assembly GCA_034641835.2. NCBI lineage: Eukaryota > Viridiplantae > Streptophyta > Pinopsida > Pinales > Pinaceae > Pinus > Pinus albicaulis. The sequence goes on from JAXQQM020093229.1 coordinate 7,640, forward strand.
AGCTCAAGGGGGACCCTCATGGGAGGGTCCTTCCATAGCTCCATGTCTCTCTCAGAAGGCTAAGAATTCGACCTTCCCCAAGGGTTTCATGAGAATGTCAACAATCTGCTCATCAATCCTGATGTGTTGGAGGCTTGTTTCTCCTTGTTGTACCATATCCTAGATAAAGTGGTAACTAATATCAATATGCTTAGAGCGGTCGTGGAACACGGGATTATCTGAAAGGTAAATCCCACTCTGGTTGTCGCAATGATCAATGTGGTATCCAGCACATGCTCAAATAGCTCACTGAACATCTTCCTCAACTAGAAAACTTCACAACAAGCCATACAAGCTACAATGTATTCGGCCTCGACGGTACTTAGAGCAACCGATTTCTGCTTCCTGCTCATCAAAGAAATCAAAGAAAATCCCAATGAGAAGCAACATCCTAATGTTCTCTTTCTATCCACCACATAGCCAGCTCAGTCAACATCAATATATCAATGTAGCCTCAAATCACTGACAGTGTATCTCAGCCAATAGTTGATTGTGCCATGAAGATATCTTAAAAGATTCTTAGCAAAAATCCAATTTATGTGATGAGACTCAACCATAAATTGACTCAATGTATTCACAATGAAGTATATGTCTGGTCGAGAGTTTACGAAAAACATCAAGGCCCCCACAAGTTGTCAATATTCGGAAGGGTTTTCCAATTCGTCCCCAACAACACTTCCACATAGCTTCTTGAAGTTGAGTTCCATTGAAGTAGACACAAACTTGTAATCAACCATCCCACATCTCTCTAACAACTTCACAATGTATTTTCCTTGAGAAAGGAAAACCTCGCTTGCCTTTTACCAGACCTCCAAGTCTAGGAAGTAATGCATCAGACCTAGGTCCTTCATCTCAAACTCGGAAGTCAACTCCCTCTTGCATTGATAAATGAGAGGGTATGCACCAATCAGAAAGAGATCATCAACATAAAGGACCAAAATGAGAGGCATGTCCCTTTCAGCCTTGAAGTATAGGTTTGGTTCAACATAGCTCCTTGTAAATCCCTGCTTCATAAGATAGTTATCAATCCACTCATACCAAGCCTTACGGGCTTGCTTCAACCCATAAAGGGGTTTCTTCAACCTGCATACATGTGCCCTTCGATCTTGTACTTTGAATCCCCAAGGTTGTTCCAAGTAGACTTCCTCCTTAAGCCAACCATGCAAGAAAGTATTTTTAACATCCATTTGATGTAGGTTCCATCCTTGAGTGGCATCAAGAGAAATAATAGATCTGATAGTGGTATATCGCAAAACCGGTGCAAATATCTCGTCATAGTCCACTCCTTCCTTTTGAGAGAAGCCTCAAGCAACAAACCTGGCCTTATATATTTTAGCACTCCCATCAGCTCCATGTTTAATTTTGTAAAGCCATTTAGAAGTGACCACAAACTTGTCCTTGGGTCTAGGCACCATGTCTTAAACAAAATTTTTCATGATTGACTCATACTCCTCATTCATTGCATCTTTCCAAACTTGGTGTTTTACGGCTTCTTCGAACGTCAATGATTCAACTTGAACAATAGTGGTAATAGCAACCAAGTACCCTTGATACCTGTTCGACTTCTTACTTTCATGAAATGTCCATCTTGGAGCAATATGTCTTTCAGCATCTTCGAGAGTGCCTTTAAGCCATAGAGTTATTTTCCTTGAGGTAGAGGAATCACTAGGAGGTGGATCAATAGGATCCATCAGGTCATCAACATCAGGCATAGGCTCATTTTTCGGAGGTTCATCCGGTTTTTCAGGAGCATCATCATCGTCATTCTTTGGGATAGGGAGATCTCTTACTTTCCCAAGCTGTTGTGGAGGTAAATCCCCTCTACGGATAGAGGTGATCCCTACTAGCCCAGACCGGTTCTAGCAACAATCATCACACGATATAGTGCAGGTTCCTCATTGCAAATAAACCAACTAGCGATGAAGGCTTACTTGGAATCCAACACTATCGCTTGTAGAGAAAGTAGCGCTCCCGTTCCTTCGCTCTGGCAGATCACAATCCTCACAATCTCCGTGATCGGACACCTGCACATGCAAGAAAAAAAACAAACGCAAGCGTAAAATCCAATACATACAACTATATGTCAGTCAAAGAAGACATAACTCATGATCATCATCAAGAACAAGAGTGGAACCATAACCAATAGTCGCTTATCATTAATTAATCAAAGGAAGAATACAACCATAGCTCTGACGCCGAATTCTCCTTCGGAGGGTCGTCAGCAGAACGTGTCTCGATAAAGCCTATCAGGGATGGGACAAGCCTCTCTCTCCGGATGTCTCAAAAATAATCTCATCGCTTGGATTTGGCCTTAAGGGAATGGATCAAATCTCTTGCAGCATTAGGCTCTTGGGAACTTGGAGACTAGCTTGCAAAGGGGATGAGCAAGCTTTTATAGATGAAGGAAGGGGAGTTGGGATCCCTATAATCATGGGATTGGCCCTATCCTTAAGGAAGCTTCCATGA
>JAXQQM020070840.1:0-80965 GCA_034641835.2 Pinus albicaulis
TAGTTTTACTTGGGGTAAAACTGGTCTTACATGGTGTACTTGGGTCCATCTAATGATGAAAAGTTAGATGACCAAAAAATGAATATATGACTACATAACACGTGAAAATGATCACGCGAGAGAGCCATGCGCAAGTACGCGTTTCAAATGCACAAACAATATTGCGAGAATATGAGGCTCTCATCCTAGGTTTGAACCTATTGAAAAAATTAGGAGCCCATAGGATGGCCGAAGTGAAGATAAGCTACGAGTTAATCATCAAACGAGGGTAAATGGTGAATATACGGTGAAACATCCAGTGAAACATCCTCGACTTAGAGCATGCAAAGAATGATGCGGTAGACTTATTGAAAACATTTGTGGAATATGAATTAGCGTTTGTTCCCAGGGGACAAAATATAATTGCAAATGGATTAGCTTGCTTGGCTAGTTCATATCCTAAGACCCCGGCTAACCAACAAATCATCATTCAAACCAAATTCAGGCTTGGAGTGCTAAACAATGAAAAATATTGGCAGGTCTTTGAAGGAGACAAACAGATCGAAGATTTCCTGGTGGGCAGGAATGAGTTTGAATTTTCTGATTTAGACTCGATTTCTGATGACAGCTGCCCAAGCGAGGATCCCCCAGATGAACAAGAAACACCCTGTAACATAGAAATAAATTCTTTTTCTGAGCAAACTGGAAATCCAACCGAAAATTGTGAAAACGTAGATACCAAAGAGGTAGAGGTGCTGCAGGCCAAAGATAAGAACATACCCAGAGGCCTGGCACCCTTAGAGGACCTTTTTTACTTTGATGACGTAGCAAAAAAGCCCACAATAGAACATATTGATTCTGATGTGGAAGAATGCAACATAGGCACTGAAGACAAACCCAAAAGGATCAAACTAACTAATTCTATACCTACTAACATGAAGAAAAAATGCATTGACCTGTTCAAGGAATTCATAGACGTGTTTGCATGGAGCTATGAAGACTTAAAGGCGTATGACACCAACATCATTCAACACAAAATACCCTTGAAAGAAAATCAGAAGCCTTTCAGACAGAAACTTCGTAGAATCAATCCAAAACAATTGCCTGCAGTAGAGAAAGAGATCAGGAAGATGTATGATGCAGGCATAATAGTCCCTGTAAGGTTTTCTGATTGGGTGTCAAACTTAGTGGCTGTAAGGAAGAAAACAGGAGAGATCAGACTATGCATAGACTTCAGAAACCTCAACAGAGCCTCCTTGAAAGACAACTACCCTTTGCCTAGAATGGAACATATCCTACAAAAGGTAGTGGGCTCTAAGAGAATCTCCCTGCTTGATGGTTTTTCAGGATACAACCAAGTTCTGGTACTCCCAGAAGATCAACTCAAAATAGCTTTTACCACTCCATGGGGCACCTTCATGTATGTGAAAATGCCCTTTGGACTGATGAATGCTGGAGCTACCTTCCAGAGAGCGATGGATATAGCTTTCTCAGATGAGATAGGACACTTCATAGTTATCTACTTGGATGACTTGACTGTCTTTTCTAAAACTAAAGAAGAACACTGGAAACATCTGAGGAAAGTCTTTGAAAAATGTAGAAGGTATGGTCTGTCCCTGAACCCTAAGAAAACTATTTTTGGGCTGCAAGAAGGTAAATTTCTTGGCCACATCATATCTGAGAAAGGGATCAAGATAGACCCACAGAGAGTTGAGGGAATACTCCAAATCACACACCCAAGAAACATCAGGGAGTTATAGTCCTTCATTGGGAAGATCAACTTCCTTAGGAGGTTCATTCCCAACCTTGCTGAGCACCTTAGAAAAATGACTGAAATGCTAAAGAAAGGTGCAGGTATTAAGTGGACTGTTGAAGCCAAGAAATCTTTTGAGTCAGTAAAACTTGCACTCACTCAGGCCCCTATCCTTATCAGCCCTGACTTCTCAAAAGATTTTCTGATCTTTTCATTTGCTTCCCAACACACAATAGCTGCAGTTTTGCTGCAGAAAAATTCAGAAGGTAATGAACAACCTATAGCTTTCTTCAGTAAAGCCTTAAGAGATGCACCCTTAAAGTACAACATCATGGAAAAGCAGGCCTATGCTCTGATTAAGGCCTTAAAAGACTTTAGGGTGTACATTCTGCATTCTCACACCATTGCCTATGTGCCAAATATAGTGGTCAAAGATATCTTGTCCCAAGACCCTGATGGGAAAAGGGGCAAATGGATTGCTACAATCTTGGAATATGACCTTGAAATAAAACCCACCAAGCTGATCAAAGGTCAAGGCCTGGCCCAGTTAATGGCTGAATCAAACTTGCAGGCCCTTGACATTAACATGATAAATGCCTTAGATGAGCAGGAAGGATTGCCCCATCCAACTGTTGAGGAGTAGTTTCAGAACTCTCCTTGGTACTCTGATATCCTTTATGTGCTCACCAATCTCAATGCCCCTCCAGAACTGTCCAAAACAAAGGCCAGATTCATAAAAATCAAAGCTAGAAATTACTGCATTTTGAATGAGAATCTATACTGGAAAAATCCAAATGGCCTATTGCTGAAATGTTTGTCTGAAACTGAAGCTGAAAGAATCAAACAAGAATTCCATGCTGGGGAGTGTGGAGGCCACTTGAGCTGGAAAGCCACTGCAAGTAAGATACTCAGGGTTGGTTACTATTGGCCTACACTCTTCAGTGATGTCAATAAAATGATAATTGCCTGTCATAAATGCCAAATCTTTGAGGGCAGAAAAAAGCTCCTTCCCCTCCCTTTACAACCTATCACTGTAGAAGGTCCCTTCATGCAATGGGGCCTAGAATTTATTGGGGAAATTCACCCTTCTTCTTCTGGGCAACACAAATGGATCCTAACTGCTACAGATTACTTCACCAAATGGATAGAAGCCATACCCACTAGGAATGCCACTGATTCTGTCATCATTAGGTTCCTAGAGGACTTCATCTTATCTCGGTTTGGCTGTCCAAGGAAACTAATCAGTGACAATGCTGCTGCTTTTAGATCCAAGAGAATGATTGATTTTTGTCACAGGTACGGAATAGCACTTGGCCATTCAACTTCCTATTACTCCCAGGGTAATGGATTGGCTGAATCATCCAACAAAAGCCTGGTCACAATCATCAAAAAGCTACTGGAAGAGAACAAAAAGTCATGGCATAAAAATTTGGTACATGCTCTATGGGCTGACAGGCTCACCACAAAGAAATCTATTGGCATGTCACCATTCCAGCTGGTTTACAGAACAGAAGAAGTTTTTCCTACCAGCCTTGGAGTTCCAGTGATTAATCTTGTCCAGGAGATTCAGACAGAGGAAAACAGTATGGTGAGAAGAATCAATGAAACTATCCATCTGCAGCAAAAAAGGGAGCAGGTTTATAGTAGAGCTGTCAGAGTTCAGGAGAACATTAAAAGGTTGTTTGACAAAAGAGCCAAAGCTTCAGATTTCAAGGTTGGAGATAAAGTTCTGAAATGGGATTCAAGGAGAGAGGACAAAGGTAAACATGGCAAGTTTGACAGCTTGTGGCAGGGTCCATATATCATCCAAGCCACTATGGGTCCTAATGCATTTTTCTTACAACAACTTGATGGTACAGAGCTATTTGGGGTCATGCATTAGCGCTCAAATCTACCTCAGGCTGAAATGAAGTAAAACCCAAGGCTACATCAAACCACGCTCAGCCTCGTAGCTAGCCCTACGAGGACAGGAGAGGGCTCTCTCCGTCAATCTCGAGAAAATAAGCAATAGGATGCGAGATGACTTACAATAAGAACTGATTTTAGGCTAGTAAAGAGATAAGAATGTTTGTTTTTTGGTTTTTTTGGGTTTTCGCTGGAGTAATGGGAAAACAAATTTTGGGTCCGGGGATAAGGTCAGACCTTTGCAGAGTTCAAGCTGGGGCGAGGTAGGTGATGATCTTGATGCTTTAAATTGGATTTATGGATAGATTAGGCCGACGAGGAGCTGAAGAGGGCAAAGAAGAACTTGGATCCTCTCCAAACAGCTGAAAACATATAGAACTAACTGAATTCAAAGGCCAAGCACTGTAAACAATGGATTCAACCTTAATCACTCATTCAACTTAGTTCGGAAGCATAATGAAAGGATGGCATACATTAAACATGAAGAAACTTACAGTAAACAAAGAAGAAACACCATCAAGAACAGAACACCACAAGGATCCCAACAAGTGCCGCAAAACCCCTGATCTTTCCTTAGCCAAAATATGAAAAATATGTACAATGGTATCAAAAGTATCCCAAGAGTCCAACCTCTCCAACCACTGAAAATGATTGAGAAATTACAATATATAGATCACTCTAACACCTTTCCCCACCTCTAGGGGTCGAATTCCCTCTTCAGGGATCAGTTTCAACCAATTCTAATCATGGAACTACAATCTAGGCGGCTAACAACTTGCCTCTAAAAGAGTGGAAACTGATCCATTACATGATTTTTTACTCATTTGAGAGTGAATCTTCTAGAAGAGATAAAAACAAGCCAAAGTTACATGCCAAACATGAATTTACATCATAAAAACCCAAAAATTCTATCCACAAGCAAAACTGGTCCATAATAGGCGAAATACTGAGCTGGCAGCTGAAAATTTAGGAAAATTTCCAGGTGGGTCGCTCCTGAACTGTGTGGGTCGCTCATGTTCCAGGCTGAATTTGAGGTACTTCCCGGCATCCAAATTGAGCTCATGATAGCTCGCTGGAAAGCCCTGGATGTCTACTTTCCAACCCAAGTGTAATTTCTGAATTTGGAGTTGATTTGACCCTCCAAAACCTCATTCTCCCAGAGGTACTCCCTGCTGGTGCAAAAGGTGGCAGCAAGGTGGTTTTCATGGTGTTTTTGAGCTTTTTGACCATCCAGATTTAGATGAAATGCTAAGTTGACTTCAGAGGATGCATAATTAACCATGAAAAATCCAAAAATGTAAAAATTTCCTCCAGCAAGTGTCCCAAAAAAAAGTGAGCGCATGAGCGCGCGACCCACGTAACTGAAAACCTTGTTTTTAGACCAAAAAATTTCAAAATGACAAAATTTTCTCCGAATTTGCTCAAATTCGGAGCGAAGACCCTCCATCATGTATATTGCTCAGTAAATGAAGCCTCGGCCAAAATCCGGAGTGGATCAGGCCTTTTCCGCCATTTTAGTGCTTTCCTGGTGCATGCAGCCCCTGTGGTGAAAACATTGTCTCGGTTGTATGATGTGTTGTTGTCAGTCATGATGTAGCAATGTGTATGTTCAACCTGTTGAAAATGAGAAATGGGACCTTGGTGTCTTTGTCTCCATCATGATCCTGTGAATGTACCTACGCTGATGAAGAAGGCGAGACCCCTTCCACGCCATGTGGAGATAGTACTCGCGTTGCTGATGAAGTCAACAAGACCCCTTCCACCCCATGTGGAGATAGTACTCGTCGTGATGCTGCAAACAAAGCTCTGTGGCCTCTCTGATATGCTACCATTACTGGCGCACTGCTATGCTCCATCTCGGTACATCAACCTCAACTATTGAGTCACTGTCCGACTCCTGCTCATACTCTGACTCTGTCTCCGACATGGCTCTGACCAAGCTATTGGCACTATGTATACTGATATGAAAGCAGTGCAAACAAAGTTATGATGTGTGTTTCAACACCCAACAAATATCCCCACCGTCAAAACACCATAAGGAAACAAACCATGATAATATCTCTGTTTTAAATGGATTGGAAAAGAGGCACAATCTCTGTGTTTAAATGCAAGTGAAATTTTGATCAAAGGGAGCGGGCAACTTTCAAAATATTGAACAAATCTTATCAAAAGAGAGCATGGCATCAATAGAATGTGTTTGTCTATGAGTAATAACAACAAAGGTGTCAATGGGCAGTTTGAAACAAAGTCATGAGAATGTTTTTACATTGGGCAGTGAGACATAGTACAACCACAGTCACCATGGAACAAAGGTTTTAAACATGGTATAATAATAGCAATGGTCACAATGGCATAATGGGCATGAGAACAATATGGTTTTGATATTATATGCAAGGCTGGATGTGTCACTGATATAATATAGAAAACAAACTCATGCAACCATTCATTTTCATTTTAAAACCCTGAAAACGATCATGCTATGACTGTGGGGTTTAAATCCTCCGTTTGAAACGTTTGAAACCACCAATGATGCCACCAATGCATTCAAAAACATCAAGCAATTGATAGAAACCTGTTTGAAGGCCAGTTGAAGCAATCCCAAACAAGAATGGGCGCTCAAAATGATTTTTTGGACCTCTGTTGATGCGTGGGTCGCTCTGCCCAGGTGGGTCGCTCCTGTGCAAATTTACACTATGAAAAATGCCCAGGTGGGTCGCTCTGCCCAGGTGGGTCGCTCCTGTTCCCTCTTGCCACATAGTGCATTTTACAGAAAGCTTTTGGAGGCCTTCCCGGTGTCCAAATCGGGCGTGTGATAGCTCGTTGGAAATATATTGGAGTCTAATTTCCAACACAAGTGGAATTATGCAATTTGGATTCCATTTACCCTGTCAAAAATCAAATCTCCCAACACTAGTCAAAATGAGCAGAATGAGGCTGCCTCAAGGCAGAGCGCTGTTGCAATCAACTTTTGAAGGTCTTCCTCAACTCCAAATTGAGCTCATGATAGCTCATTGGAAAGGTATTTCTCTCTAGTTATCATTTGACTCATCAAGAAAGTCATTTGGCCAAACATGCTAGGAGAAAACTTGCTTTTCGCAAGGTCACTTCAGAGGTGCATTCAATTCTCCTGAGGCAACGGAATTTTTGACATTTCTATAAAACCATGATACCTGTGTAAAAAGTGAAGGAGGTTTTTCTTCCTTGGGATGTTGTGGACAAAAACCTCTCTCAGTTTTCCAAAATTCATCTTTTATTGCTCTGAAACATCTTTTGAGTGAAACTTACCCCGATGTGTGAAACAAGGAATTTTGTCGAAATGAAGCGAAACGAAGGGGGTAAGGGGCTTCTAAATTCTTGGGGAAATTTTGGAAAGTAGGGAGGGATGTTAGGAAGCAGGGGGAAGTGGAATCACAGAGATTGAGTGAGGGGAAGGGGTCCAAAAGGGAAAAACACAGGCCTAGCCTAGGAAATTGCCAAGTTTTGGCTAGAAACTAGGGTTTGTGCAAAAATGAAGAATTTGGGGGATCTCAGTGATGGGAAGTGTTTAATTAGGTGAATTAATGATAGGGGAAGGTGTATGAACATCAGGATACAAGTTTTTCGATGATTTGACCATCAAGAGAAATTACCTCCAAAACCCTAGGAGAGGGAAATGGACCTTACCTAGGCACAACTGAAGCATGAACAAGGTGTAAAATGACTCGATGGAGCTTGAAAAGATGATGAAAACCCTTTGAATGATGGTACACTCAGCTGAATGGTGACATGGACTGACATTTGGACAAATTTGAAAAGAGTGAAAACCAACCCTAGACCTAATGCCTAGTGATCAAATTTTGCTTGAAGACTCTTTGGAATGACAAAATTTGACTTTGACACTTTAAATTTGAAAGAGCATGTTTGATCCTTTGGAGGGAAAGGCACATGGCGGCTCTAACACTTTGTCAATGGTAGGATGCTCCAAAAACACTGCATACGCTGAGTTTGCATTTCTGGTTCACGCCCCATTGCACATACCATTGCGGCTTCATTTTCGGAAAAATAGAGGAAAATGTTTCGAAAAAAAGGGAGAGGTTCAGACATGCTCAAAACTTGAACCTCCGAAAGGCAAAAGGAGTGGCTCGAACATGATCAAAATCTGAGCCAAAAGAAGCAGAACAGATGGTCCTGATATGCTCAAAACCTGGACCAGCAGTGAAAGAAGAATCAACTCTAACATGTCCAAAACCAGAGCTGAAATGAACAAAGGAAGTGACTCTAATTTGCTCAAAACCTGAGTCACAAGAAAAGAAGGATGTTTCAAAACTGCAGATTTCATGCCTTCACAGTTTTGTCTTCAGTTTTCCACAAGTCTTCACTCCAGCAAGTCAGACAGTCTAATCCTGGCTTGGCTGTTTTTTTTCAATTTCCTGTTTTAGAATGTAGGAGAAGAAATCTGTTGGATAGTCTAATACCAGTAGATGTCAGATTAGGTAGAGAAGCATATGAGGCCAACAGTCTAATCTGGTCTCATGGAGAAATAAGGGTAGATTTAGAATAGGTTTGTTTTTGTTTTGAAAATAAAATGTAAAGGGTCTGCTAGCTCAAATGCACCCAAAGAGAAATGTTAGAACTGTAGTCTGGGTAGGTATATTGGTTGGGAAATATTTCTGCTGATTTGTGTCTTCAATATATTGTGGCAACTAAAAATTAAAGAAAGAAGGGATGTGCCAAGCAGCAGGCATCTGGCCTACTCCAAAGATCATCTCTGGTTTCTTGACTCCTTCAAGAAGAAGCCATCCCCATGTGGAGCCACTGTTAGCCCCCCTATGAAATTCTTGGCAAGTAAGTGGGGGCTAGATTGTTTTGGAGCCTTCAAGGAATGCCTTTCCCCTGAAAACCCATCCTCCTTGAAGGCTTTCGGTACTTTGCCTAATGCATTTCCCCTTTTTTCCCCCATCAACCCCCTAGAACCCCTTCTAAAGTCCCTACACCCTTTGTTTCCCCAATTTCTCCCATTATTCCCCGATCGTTACCTCCCTTGGGCCTAAAAGCGCATTAAAAATGAGTTAAAATGGTATATTTTATGAATTTGGGTCCTAGCCCCTTCTCCGCAAGCCCCCGCACCCTTTTCCTCCATGTAACCCCGCCCCGGAACCACCCACGAGGTCCAAAAGGCGTTTATCACCAAGTCTCATTGGGCGCAGTCCTAGCCGTTGATCTCACCGAAATGAACAACAATCGCCACCCCCGCAGCAAATACCATCGAACCCATTCGTCATCGGTGATCTCATCTGAACCGTCCATCGCCCGACAGATCGACGGCGCGGAGCTTTCCTTTCCTTGTGGTCCCCGCCAAAGCACCCGCTCGAAAACCGCCAGTATATTCCGCACCGCTCATCCGCAGGGGGTGGTTTTCCCCGGTAGTCCAGCGAATCCATATATCGCGCGACGCGTGTCTTCAGTACGGCGGAAAAACTGCTCATTCCCCGCACGTTATCGATCGGTCCAAGGTCGCCCAGCGGAATTCATGGCAACTGTTAGATCTTAAGAGCCCCATCCGACGGCTACCAATCAAAGAAACTGTGCCCGAGTTATGTCGTCCCCACCGTACCCCTGGCCCACTACCCGTCCACCCAGATGTGTTTTCCACCGTCGATTCCCTTTGGGGCTGACAACCCAGATTTGTCATCCGTCGTTGACTGTTCTTCTGTCTCCCAGCCCCGCCACATCAGCTCCGCGTGCGCCCTCCGTACTCCATCCCTGTCCATTACGTATAGTTGGTTCTTTTCGTGTTCTTTAATGTTATCATTCATTTTTCACGTATTTTTGCTCTGCGTTCCGCCAAATCTCCACCAGAGCAATCTGTTCACGTTTTTCACAATTTCCCCCAGTTCCTCATTTGCATGGCTGCTTTCTGCATCCACATTGCGTCCTCGCCGCCTCCATCATTCACATCCATGGTTTTCCTCACAGGTTTGTTGTTTTGCAGGGTTCCTGAAGGTAGAAGAACGCCATGTTCTACATGTCTAGCTATGCAGACAGAATTAAATCCGAGAGCTAGTATTGCTGTGAGATAGTCAAAGAAAGCGGATGGCAGGATTTGCATTAAGGAAAAGCAGATTTCAAACACTGGAGACCTTTCAGCACCATTAAAGCCCGAGCTACCCTGTCAGAGGTGAAATGGAGTGGCAGAGTGTTTCAGTACAGAGCAAAAGAAATATTAAGGTGAGCTAATGACGATCTTGAGCCTTTAATCAGAGGTTTAGAAGGCAAAGCAGCAGTTTGAAGACCCCGAGGATCGATCCAAAAGGTCCTGAGCACAGTAGTAGGTACCATCTGGGTTTATTTATCAGCAGAATGCTTTTCTCCATCATGTACCGGGCACCCATACAGCTCTGATTATGTAGAATGTCCCTTAAAGAATTTCCGCCCTAACTACAGTTCAGAAACAGTCAGACATTTATGAAGCAGACCTCTCAGCAATTGTGCACCATTTGTTTATTCCCCACAAGTACAACAAGGTATGGCCACCAGAGTACATCAAAGTCATATATAGAGCAAAGGTAAATCTGAAGAAGATCATCCCTACATATAGAGGTGACAGACATTAAATACTCAGTATTCAAACAGAATGGGTCTCGGCCCTATCTCTCTGCTTTGTGTTTAATGGCACATTCAATGTTCACTTACCTCCTTAGCCCTTTTCTGCTATAAAACACAGAAGGAAATTATTGTAATGGTTGTTGATGAGATATCAGTGAAATGCAAGCATTGTTCCTCTTGGGACAAGTTCTCTGTGTAATAGTGTAAGATAGGCTGAGATTTGATGTATTCAGACTGAATGTTCAAGCTATGGGCTATGATGTACCTGATTGGTGTTGTTTTCAATATGAAAAGCATATTTCTTTGGATCCTGATCTTAAGCAGCTGGTGATGTTTTCCTTTCTCCGTATTTTTGATTGACTTGCTTTCATTTCATCATGTTTCTTCAGGCTCACATCAGAAGTTTGGCATAAGATTTACCCTTGATAGGTACCTTATGTTGCTGCTCTCCTAGAATTTTATGTTTTCTGCTTAGATGTGTATCTGAATATTGATTTCAATTGATTTAACCAGTGTAGTGGATGTTATTGCTTGCTCTCTGATGTATGAATTAATGAAGTCTATGTTTAGATGTTCTTGTTAGGATTTAGTTGGATGTGTTGAGAACACTAGGAGGTCTGGAACCCCATATCTGCCTCACTAGGACCTTTCCATCCCAATTAACCCTTTCTAAGAATCCTTTGTCTTGCCTCTGATTTTGTCCAAGCAGGTCTGGAGTTAAATGACCTCTGACTTGATCTATAGACAGGATGGGATGGTTCCCCCCTTTCATTTTCAGTTCTTAATGTCCCATTCCCAATATCATCTCTAAGATCCAAATGCTAGAGTACTGGCCAAGCTGACACACATAGCTAAGGTGTAAACCCTTTCTTGACTCCATTGCCCAATGGCTTTCATGTTCCCTGAGTTATCTATCTTTGCCTAGTATCCTCTTTTCTCATCCTTGTCTTATGTTGGACCCTTATTTCCTGATTCCCAACAACCAAACACAAAAAATCAAACAAACCAATCCCGAGCCTATAACTAGCCTAAAATCATAACTTAGAGCTTCAAAGACAAACATTTTGACTATCATAGTGAGATCCCTCTCTGGACCTAGGAGGGCGAGATCCTAGGGTCTGAAAGTGGTTCTATGTTGTCTCATCTTTTGGTCTTGCCAACCTGGCAAAAACATGGGAACCCCAACGACCACTACGGCGAAACAATGTTTTATTATGAGGTGAGCCATATGATGGGTATGAGACCATATGAGGATGATTCCCGACTCATCACATATGGAGATGTTTGGGCCAGCATGTCTTGCAGCATTGGGGGAGAGACCTTGAGAGGTCCAGCCTTCTTCTTGCCACTTGATGGCAACATTATTGCAGCCCAGGATCAGCAGAAAATCTACACTTATCTTAAGTGGAGAGATGGATAGCGTGGGGTAGACTATATGGTACACCATGTGCAGATTTTTAGCCCACCTTCTTTGTCGAAGCCAAAGGTGGATGCCAGTTTTCCTGAGTTGCCTAGTTGGGAGGTGACTCAATTTGCATGGCACATAGCTTGGGGATGGATGGACCATATGGGGGAGACAATTCTCATTAGATTTCAGACTCCATTCCTCAAGGGAGAGCCTCTAGACACCACTTGCTATCTTCTTGAGCATTATACCTTACATGATGATGGCTTGACAGCTACTTGCATGCTAAGGAGGAGCATTGTGGAGGATTGGATTGATGAGATAACATCACCGCATTTGGAGGAGATCATCGTACAGAGATTCTACAGGCAGAGGGGAAGAAGACACAGTCTATCCTTTCACTTGCTTGAGGGAAAGAAATCTTTGGGAGGGGAGGACTGTAATGTCCCAAATTTTTGCAAATAAATTGGGACATTAATTTTTGCTCATATTATCTAGGAGATAAATAAAATGGGTAAGGAGACCCATTTGCATAAATAAAATTCCACATGAAGTGGGAAGGGATCCATGGAGTAGCCATTTTTGCACCTCCTAGTGTGAAAAGGGGACAAACACATGAGGATGGAGTCATGTTGACCAAGTCAACAACGCAACACAAGAGGGTGTAGCTTGCTTGGGAAGCCAGTGCAGTTAGAAAGGGAGGAAACTTCTAGAGAAAGGAAACCCTAATAGGTTGGGATCCATGGCATAGAGACATCATTTTCATATAAGGAGGGTGAGGCAGCCATAGAGATTATCATTGAAGATTTGGACTTTGAGTCTATTTGCAATCTCCAACTGTTCAGCTGAATTGCAGTGCCTTTGGCACGAGGGATTCCTGTTTAGGAGTTCCTCTCCTCTCTTGAGTAGCTCAAGGAGGATTGCTCTTCATTTCTCCATATTCAAGAATTTGGCCATAGCCACTTCTTCATCTACATCGCAGTCACTGGGTTGTGTTGTAGGTGTAGCTGTGGAGGAGATTCCACAACACCATTCCTTGGATCATTTCTCATAGGAAGGAGTTCCTATTCTTTGGGAGGATCAACAAGGATGGTTTATAGAGCTGATTTGAATGTTTTGGCAGGAGGCCAATCTTCTTCCACCTTCATCAGTGTAGTCCCTTCCATAGACTGAGTTATCTCAGAGTTTGTCTGCAGTGGGGGTTTGCTCCACCATTTTGGAGGTAGAGATTTCTTGTGTCGGGATCAACCTTGCACTCAAGGAATCCATTTTCCCTAGTGTTAGCCCCTGTAAATTTTTGACATGCAAAGTAGGGGGCTAAATTGTCTCTAAGAATTCAATGAATGCATCTCCCTCGGAGACACATCATCCTTGAAGTCTTCTGTGCCTTTGTCCTTTGATAAATCCCCTCTGTTGATCCCCATTATAAGGCCTCTCTGATTTTCAAAAGCTGTGCTCCAAGGGACTTCATTTACTGGGCCCTTGTACTCCTGCAGAATTCTCCATTTCATTCTTTTTCCCTGTGTTAAAGTTCTCCTTTCTTACCCCCAGATTTCCCCCCTAAACCTTCTAAATCATCCCCATGCCCCTCTTAAACCATACACACATCCCTAGTGTGGTTTAATAACCCCTTCTTCCCTTTATCATTACCCCTTTTGGCCTTTAATTTCATTGAAAATGGGCAAAAAACCCACTTTGCAACTTACATTAGGCCTTAGCCCCTTTCCGCTAGCCCCTCAGCCTTTTCTCCACGAGACCCGAGCGCTGAAACCGAGCACTGGCCCGAAAGGCGCTTATCGCATATGATATCGGGGGCAACATTGACCATTGATCTTCGTAGATCGGACGGTCCCCGTTAACTCCGCAAGCGCCCGTCATTCTTCACATTCACCTCTCCAACCAAATCCACCGTTCGTTTAAACCACAGATCAATGGACAGATCTTCATTCCCACCTGGTGGTCCCTATGCCCGCAGACACTATTCAGAAACAGCCTAGTTTTCATCGCACCTTCTTTGGGCGGAGGGCAGTATTTTCCCGTAGGCCAGCGATTCCATACAGCATCCGACACGTGGCACCGGCACGGCTGGAAAACCGCTATCTCATCGCGCGTTAACGTTCGTCCGCGGATGCGTAGCGATATGCACGTGCACCATCCGATATGAGGCGGCACATCCAACGGTCATCGCTCAACGAAGTTGCGCGAGGTTTAACCCGAGGAAACCGTACCCATGGCCCACTGTCTATCGCCCTCCAATGGATTTTTCACAGTCGATCTCCTTTGAGATCTGATGGTCCAGATTCATTTGCATGGCCTGCCGTTGACCGGTCCCGCCACGTCATTTTCCACATGTCTCCACCGTACATTCGCCCGCCCCTGTTCTATATGTTCGTCCCAAGGTCAAATTTCATTATTTTTACGTTAAAACATCTGCCTCGACGTTTTCTCATGCATTCTCCACTGTGTCATGTTTTCCTCCATTGTTGCCCTTGCATTCATCATCCTCGTCTGCACCACGCTGCCACTATCACTTTCACCCACACCACCACCTCCATACATGTTTTTCATAACTTTTTTCGTGTTTTGCAGGTTTATTAGGTGGTAAAACCCGCCATGTTTCATATATGCTATTGTAATGGCGCAGTGCGCAGAGGAAGCTGAATTTAGAGCTCGATATTACAGGGAAATGTCCGGAAAGGTATCTGCGACATAAATTTCATCAAAGGATAGAATTAAAGCCCTGCAAAACCTTGTCGGCGCCATTAAAGCATAGATTTTGCAATCAGAGGAAATCTAGAAAGCGGCAAAGAGTATCAGTGGAAGAACAATGCGTTTAAGGCCTGTAATTGTAGATTTTGAGCCTTAATCCAATTGTTCAAAGATAAGGTACCAGAATCAAAGACCTAGTGGATCGTTCAGATGGTCCAATGCACAGAAATATAATACTATCAGGGTTTCCATATCAGTAGAATGTTCTTCCATGAAAGGACACGGTACACATTATTGTTTCAGTCTACATTGTGTCCAAATGAAGATTTCCTCCCTATCAGCAGTCCTACACCATCAGAATCATTTGTTACACGGTATGGCAGACCCTAGCATCATTATTCTGCATTTTTGAGAAATTCACCAGAACACTACAACAAGTACCATAGATAAATGCCCAGTATTTAAAAGAGGATGGGCCTCGGCCCTCCTGTTGCTTCAGAGTTTTAATGCTACATTTAAGTTTACATCTACTCCTGTTATTCTTTTCTCCTATAATAATTCCTGAGAACATATTGTAAAAGGTTGTTGTTCAGCTGCTACGGTTGTAGTTAGAAGGGTTCAGTTCGACTGTTAGAACAGTCTTGGGAGGGATTAGCAGAGTAGTTTTTATGTAGTAGGCTGGGAGGAGAAGTTTGGATTGTAACAGCTATTGAGCTCAGTGTATGTGACTGGTTTTGCATCAATTAATCAAAACAAATTTCACAGGATCCTGGTCTATTACTATTGGTGATGTTTTTCTAACTCTGTTTATTACATTTTCATAATGTTCATTTTCTACTGGCGTTTATCAGAAATATGGTATATGATTTACCCTTGTTAGGTACCCTATACTTCTACTCTCCTTGCCTTCTATGTTTTCTGCTAAATGTGTTATCTAAGGGTTGTTTTTAGTTAATTTAACCAGTGTAGTAGTTCCTTATGCTGGTAGCTGATGTATGAATTAAATGAATCTGTCTTTAGATGTTCTTGTTGGGTTTAAGCTGGAAGATTTGGGAACACTGGGGATTAGAGTTAGCCCTGTCCACTAGGATCCTTGTGCGACCAGCTGGCCTTTCTAAGATCTCTCTGTTAAACTTATCTCTGTTTTCCCTTGGAGCATGCTAAAGCTGACCTGGAGTTAAATGACCTCTGGTCTGATCTATAAGCTTCCCCTTTGTCTCTCCTTTGAGAGTTGCCTATGAGTATTGTCAAAGCAGGTCTGGAGTTAAATGACCTCTGACCTGATCTATAGATAGAAATTAGGTTGCTTTCCTTCTCTCACTTTCTTTCCTTAATGTTCCATCCCACCATCTAATCTAAAGATCCTTTAGTATTAGATGACTTTCCCTCTAAAAGCTTTGGCTAGTTGTTGCATGTAATCACCTTTCATGACTCCATAGCCCAATGGATGGCGCTTTCTTGACCTATCCTCTTTGCTGAAACATCCTGCTACTTTTTCCCTTTTCTCCCATTACTTTCTCAGTCTATGATCTCATGACCAACCCAGCAACCAACCAACCAAATCATTTAAAATCCCCCTTTTTGCTTCATAACTAGCCTAACATCTCATTTGAGCTTTCAAAGATATATCATTCTTTGTTCTATGGAGAGATCCCTCTCCGGGTCCAGGAGGGCTAGATCTTAGGGCCCCAAAGTGGTTCTGATGTTGTCTCATCTTTTGGTCTTACCAATCTGGCCAAAACATGGGAACCCCAACATAATGGCGACTCCGCTGTGGACTTGAGTGCATTTCACCTTAAACATTCTTAGGCAGTCAAAAGACCTAAGATATCTGGTTAGATTGGCATTCAATTGCTGATGGTGGACAACATCCTGCTTCAAACATTCTTATACATCCACCTGGCGACTCCACACTCCCTATGATCCGAAGACCTAATGACTCCACTGGTAGAAGACTCTAAACTGGTTGAGAAGATACATTGACCTCTTTCTTATTTACAAACATGCTTCCACGCATACAGAGAAGATATGCCCCAATGAGCAGGGAGCATATCCCTGGATTCCCACACAAAATGCCTGAAGTGGACTGGTTAAAAAACCTGCCTATCTTTCAGGGTGAAAACACTGAGGACCCCTTGCTACATCTCATCAAGTTTCATATACATGTGTGGAGATTTAAAGTTGAATGGCATGAAGACTGCCTAATGAAAATGTTCATGGCAACATTAGAAGGAAAAGCTAGGGTCTGGTATGAATGGTTAGAACCTCGGAGTTTGTTTTCTTTAAGGGACATGCACCAAGTATTTTACAAGAATTATAAAGGAAGCTCTCCATCCTTATCATGGGATTGTTGTGATCAATCTCAGAATATCATATAGTATCTGTTAGGTATTGATGAGGATTTGGTTAATATGTATCCTAAAGATCTATTAACAACCATTCAAGATTTTCATATGCATCCTAGCTATCACAAGAACATAGATGAATTAGCTGAGGAAGAAAACAGTCAAGAGACTGTGGACATTCTTCAAGATATTCCTGAAAACTTAGATGTTGATTTATCATCCCTTATAGTTGAGGCTCAAGATGACATCCAGCCTCAAATCTAGTCTTCAGAGGAAACAGAGAGCTACTACACTTCTGCACAAAGGAACACAAGACCATCTTCCCCTTTGACAGAAGAAGAAATAGATCATATCATCAATAGAAAACCAGCCTCTGAATCGTTTTACAGATTAGAAATCCTTGCCCATTCATCTGATGAGCTTTGTTGTACAGAGTTGGAAAGCTCACATGTAAATCAGAGTGAAGAAAAATCTGCTGATAATCCAGTATGTGAGATTGGTAGCATTACTTACATTCATGATTTTCCTATTTTTGATCTATCTGATGATGATCTTCTCCAAACAGAAGATGATCTTGCAGGGTCATCATTAGTAGATTTATGGGAGGAAAATCAGTTCCATTTACTTCCACAGAGTAATGAGCCAATGCAGGCTATTTATGATACTGATGAAGAAAGATTTAAGAGTGCAGAAGAGGGTGAAGGATCTCTACATCTTGGCTTCACTCCATTACAACTCGTCAGTAATGTTTTTCACATGATTGGAGGTCAGCAGCCATTCATATTAGAAGATGAAGAGGTAAACAAGGAAGCAATTTTTGAGCAGACTGAAAATAGGGAGTTTTCTCTTGAAGAAGAGGAAGAAATAGATCAAACCCCTGCTCAAGAATACATGGATCTCTTCACAGAGCTCAGCACCTCAAAGCAGAATACATCAGAGCTCCAAGAGGACAACACTCCCATATATGATGAGTCCTCCAGTTCATAAAATGAAGAAGATGAGGGAGATTCTCTTTCTCAAGAGAGTCTTATTCTTGATCCCGTGGAAGAAGAGGAAATCCTGGTTGAAGCCTGCTTGCCAGTTAGTCATAACCAGGTATCATTTCATGATCCTTATGTACATTTCCTGCACACATTTGAAGAAGGATCAAAGGTATTTTTGAGCAGCATGTTGCAAACATAAAGAAAAATTTTCAAAGCTGCTGTTATTGGACAAAAAGAGTGGGAGCTGCCCTACCTATCCAGCCTGCTCAAGGCGTTGAGCAAGAAAGACTAGTCATGGGATCATTTGATGGACTGGTTGCATTGGAATACAATGTTTGTAAGCTATACTTGTAAATATTATAGTTAGAGTAGGGTAGGTAGGAAAATCTCAAATAAGCTCAGTCTGTGAGCATGTAGTTAGTTGTTTTAATTTCTGCAAGGTCCAACAAGTCAGACAGTCTAATCCTGGCTTGACTGTTTTCAATTTCTGTCTTAGAATGTAGAGAAGAAATCTGCTAGACAGTCTAATCCTAGCAGATAGTAGTGTAGGTAGAGAAGCATATGAGACCACCAGTCTAATCTGGTCTCATGGAGTTATAAGGGTAGAAATAGAATAGGTTTATTTTCTGTTTATGAAATAAATGATGTAAAGGGTCTACTAGTCCAAATGCACCCTAAAAGAAAAATGCTAGGATTGTAGTCTGGGTAGGTAGATTGTTTGGAAATGTTTCTGCTGATATAATGTATTCAAGATTTGTGGCAGCTAATCTAAAGATAGAAAGGGATGTGCCAAGCAGCAGGAACCTGGCCTACACCAAAGATTTATCTTTTGAATTCTTGACTCCTTCAAGAAGAAGCCATCCCCATGTGGAGCCACTGTTAGCCCCCCTTTAAATTTTTGACAAGCAAACAGGGGGCTAAAATGTTTTTGAGCCTTCAAGGAATGCATTTCCCTCTGAAACACATCATCCCTGAAGCCTCTTTATGCCTTTTCCCTTTGATGAAACCCCCTCTGTTGATTCCAGTTATAAAGCCTCTCTGATCGCAAAAAATTGTGCTCCAAAAGGCCTAAATTTATCCCTTGTATCCCTGCAAAATATCCCTTTTCAACCTTTTCCCTTTGTCAAACTTCCCCTTTTTTACCCCCAAAAATCCCTACCCTAATCTTTCTCAACCTTCCCAAAATCCCCTCTAAACCATACACACACCCCTAGTGTGGTTTAATAACCCCTTCTTCCCTCTATCGTTACCTATTTTTGCCTTTAATTTCATTAATAATGTGCCAAAAAACCATATTCTCCATGTATATGGGGCATAGCCCCTTTCGGCCAAGCCCCTGCACTTTCCCCCTCCACGTGACCCGGGCGCTAGAACCACCCGCCAGCCCGAAAGGTGTTTACCGCAGAGTATGTATCAGAAGAATTTTTAACCATTGATCTAAATAGATCATACGGCGTTTGCTGGCTCCATCGTGCCCGTGGCTTCCCTCGTTCACCTCTCCGATAGCTGATCCATCGTTCATTTCCTGCAGATCAACGGCCCGGAGTCTATCTGTCCCGGTGGTCCCCACCGCGCTTTCACTATCCATAAACCATCCGGTTTCTATCGCACCGCCTTTTGGAGGTAGGCGGTATTTTCCAATGGGCCAGCGATTACATACAGCATTCGACGCGTGGCACCAGTACGGCTGGAAAACCACTATCTCATCATGCGTTATCATTCGGTACAGGACGTGGAGCGATATGCACGTAGACCGTCCGATCTGGAGCTCTCCATCCAACGGTGATCGCTCCACCAAGCTGCACACGCGATAGCCCATGGCCTCCGTACCCCTGGCCCACTGTCCATCGCCCTCTGCCATGTTCCCAGCCATCGATATCCTCCGAGATTGGATGGTCCAGATTTGATTGCCCCCTTCGTTGACTATTCCGCCATCGCCCGGTTCCGCCATGTCACCATTCCACTTGTCTCCACCGTACATTCGCCCGCCCCCGTTATATACGTTCGTCCCAAGGTCAAAGTTCTTTATTTCCACGTTAAAACGTCTGCCTCAACGTTTTCCCAAGCATTCTCCACTGTGTCATGTTTTCCTCCATAGTAGCGTCTGCAGTCATCATCCTCGTCCACACCACGCTGCCATTGTCACTTTCATCCATACCACCACCTCCATACATGTTTTTAGTAACATTTTTCGTGTTTTGTAGGTTTATTAGGTGGTAAAACCCACCATGGTTCATATATGCTATTGTAATAGCACAGTGCGCAGAGGAAGCTGAATTTGGAGCCCGATATTACAGGAAAATTTCCG
This sequence comes from Pinus albicaulis, assembly GCA_034641835.2. NCBI lineage: Eukaryota > Viridiplantae > Streptophyta > Pinopsida > Pinales > Pinaceae > Pinus > Pinus albicaulis. The sequence continues at coordinate 19,973 of JAXQQM020070840.1, forward strand.
GAAAGGTGTCTACGACATAAATTTCATTGAAGGACAGAATTAAAGCCCTGCAAAACCTCGCCGGCGCCATTAAAGCACAGATCTTGCAGTCAGAGGAAATCTAGAAAGTGGCAAAGAGTATCAGTGGAAAAATAGTGCGTTTAAGGCATGTAATTGCAGATTTTGAGCCTTAATCTGATTGTTCAAAGACAAGGTACCAGAATTAAAGACTCAGTGGATCGTTCAGACGGTCCAATGCACAAAAATATAATACTATCAGGGTTTCTGTATCAGCAAAGCGTTCTTCCATGAAAGGACACGGTACACATTATTGTTTCAATCTAAATTGTGTCCAAATGAAGATTTCCGCCTTATCAGCAGTCCTACACCATCAGAAGCATTTGTTACACGATATTGCAGACCCTAGCATCATTACTCCACCTTTTTGTGCGATTCACCAGAACACTGCAACATGTACCAAAGATAAATGCTCAGAATTAAAACCGAATGGAGCCTTAGCCCTCCTGCTGATCTAGAATTTAATGCTGCAATTAAAATTTCATCTACTCATGTTGATTCTCTTCTCCTATAAGAACTCCCAAGAGCAAATTGTAAAGGTTGTTGTTCGGCTGCTGCCGTTGTTGCTAGAGGGATTCATTCTGACTGTTAGAATAGTCTTGGGAGGGATTAGCAGAGTAGTTGTTATGTAGTAGGCTGGGAAGAGAAGTTTGGATTGTAACAACCATTGAGCTCAGTGTATGTGATTGGTTTTGCATCAATTAATCAAAGAACATTTCACAGGATCCTGGTCTATTACTATTGGTGATGTTTTTCTAACTCTGTTTATTACATTTTCATAATGTTCATTTTCTGCTGACTTGAATCAGAAATATGGTATAGGATTTACCCTTGTTAGGTACCCTATGCTTCTGCTCTCCTTGCCTTCTATGTTTTCTGCTAAATGTGTTATCTAAGGGTTTTTTTCAGTTAATTTAACTAGTGTAGTAGTTCCTTAAGCTGCTAGTTGATGTATGAATTAAATGAATCTGTCTTTAGATGTTCTTGTTGGGTTTAAGCTGGAAGATTTGGGAACACTAGGGATCAGAGTTAGCCCTATCCACTAGGATCCTTGTGCGACCAGCTGGCCTTTCTAAGATCTCTCTGTTAAACTTATCTCTGTTTTCCCTTGGAGCATGCTAAAGCTGACCTGGAGTTAAATGACCTCTGGTCCAATCTATAAGCTGCCCCTTTGTCCCTCCTTTGAGAGTTGCCTATGAGTATGTCCAAGAAGGTCTGGAGTTAAATGACCTCTAACCTGATCTATAGACAGAAAATTAGGTTGCTTTTCTTCTTTCACTTTCAATCCTTAATGTTCCATCCCACCATCTAATCTAAAAAGATCCTTTAGTATTAGATGACTTGCCCTCTGAAAGCTTTGGCCAGTTGTTGCATGTAATCACCTTTCATGACTCCATAGCCCAATGGATGGCACTTTCTTGACCTACCCTCTTCTTTCGAAGCATCCTACTATTTTGTTCTTTTCCTTCCATCACTTTCTCGATCATGATCTCATGACCAACCCGTGACTGTGTAAATCACTTTAAAACCCCTTTGTGCTTCATAACTATCCTAACATCTCATTTTGAGCTTTCAAAGATATATCATTCTTTGTTTTATTGGAGAGATCCCTCTGCAGGTCCCGAGAGGGCTAGATCCACAGGACCCAAAAGTGGTTCGATGTTGTCTTATCTTTTGGTATTGCCAAATCTGCCAAAACATAGGAACCCCTATAGGAGGTTGTTTCGAGTTCAACTGCCATATTCATTCTCCTCCTTCTATTGTATATTTTGAGTTGCTGCAACTACCCAGCAACTCCGGCATTATTTTATTTTCATATTTTATACATGTATTGCAGCCAATCCTTCTAAGGATTGTGTATTAGTGTTATAGTAGTGTTTTCAAGGGTTGAGAGCATGCTCCCCCTCATTTCTTGAGCTATTATTGTAATATCATTTCATTACCATTTTACATGTTGTAGTGTCTCCATGTAACTGCGCAGTCATAGCTGGGGTTCACTTGTGTAGCTGTGTTTATCTCATGATTATTGTACTTCTATCTTGAGGATTGCTATTGTTCATCTTGAGCATCATTTCCCTCAAGATTCTGTATACATTTGCAGCTGCTATTATTTCAATAATATGGCTATGAGTTCTCCGACATTTTCAGAAGTTTGAGCAAGTTCTCTTCATGCTTATGTTTTGCATAGGGCTGTAGCTCATTCCCTAGAGCAATATCTTCTTGAGGAAGAAATATTTGCATAGCTATAGGCAGAGCCTAAGCTAGGTCCAGATAGCCTCTGATTCTCACCCTCTCTTTAGAGGGGAAATAACTGGTAAAATCCCTCTCAATCAATCTCTGACATAGCCTTGTTCATATTTCTGACAAAGGAACACTTCAGCGGAGATAAATTCTGCTGATTTCCATTGAGACATTACATAATTCAGCTAGTTCAACTAGTTTTCATAAAGAGAGAAGGCTTGTTTATATAGAGGCAAAGGAAGAGGTTGGGATCCCTACAAATTTGGAAGGAAGGCCTATCCTTTAGAAGTGTTCCAATGGAGTTGGAAACTACTAGCTAAAGGAGGAGGCCCGTGGTTGTTTCAGTTCAACCACTCCCAATAACTCATCCCCGAGGTGGTTAGAATGGAACCTCCGCCTCTATTTAAAAAAAAACATTTCATAAATATCTTGGCGCGGGCATCACATGGGGACAGAGCACCAAGTGGCGTGGGCTTAGTGTAAAATTCCCGGGTCGACGCGAGGAGATAAAGGGCTACTCACGCCAAGGAAAAAATAGGGATTTTCACAGCTCTGCATGGGGAAATGTTAACAAGAAGAATGTTGCCTTCATCAAAAGGGATGCAAGGATGTAATTTGCAAAGGGTTAGTCATCCATAATTTTGATGATATCCAAAGATTACTAAATTTCCCATCCTAGATTTCTACACAAATATTTCAAAGAAAAAATTATGAGTTCTAGAAATCTCTTGCCTTCATCATTACATGATGCAGCCGATTCACCGATATTTCATCCATGTCTCCTAAAATTTTTATCCTCTTGTTTAGAAGAAAGCTCATTTTAGGCCATTTATAGGCCATTTTATCATTTTATCCTCAGGAAGTAAAGACAAATTTATTACACAGAGGAGTAGTTGAGAGATATTCCTACCTTATGCCTTGCATGGTTTTTAAGGCTAGGAGTGCATTTATTATGTCATTAATAACATTTTGAACCCTAGATAGTTCCACCTCCTCAATTACAGTATAAATACTACTGTGGAACTCATTTGTAAAGGTTGGTTGCTGGCATTCGAACTCTTTGAAGTTGTACATAGTCTGGCTGAAGATTAAAGAAGAAATTGAAGTTTTGGAAAATTGATGATGTTTTAACATGTTTTGTTAATGAGAAGGCTCTATCACTGGATCCCTGAGCATGGATGTTGGTGATGTATTCTGATCTGTTATTGTTATTTCTTGTTTTCCATTTTTGCTCCATCATTCTATACTTGCAGTAGAGTGAAAATTTTAGGCTAAGAAATGTCTCCTAGAAGCACCTTAGACCTGTTTTCTCTTCACTATCTTTATGTTTTCATCTGCTGAAGGTTTATTGAGTAGTTTAACTGCTTTTCTACCTTTAAGCTTGTTTATTTCGGAAGTAGTTCAAAAAATTGGTCTCAAGAATGATTTATGGCTTTCCCTGCTTACTTGCTGCCACTTGAAAACTATTTCTGAAGTGTCCCTTTAAAGTACCATTGTTTATAGTCTGCCAAAGAGGTCTGTTTTGATCATACCCTTTGTTCTTGCTTAGATAATTGTTTTGAAGGTCTTTATAATTGTAGTATTAGATGTTTAGGAGTTCCCTCTTCTATGAATGCATTTATTGCTAAACTTATATGTTTTCTAAGTCTTTGAAGGTGAAATCTTTGGATGAAATAGAGCGTTCCTCGACTCCTAGGTTTCATTGGAACATTTTGTCTTGATATTGTTATTTGTTGAAGTGTGGTTTCTAGAATTTATGGTTAGCCCTGTCTATGAAATGCCTCTTCATGTTCGAATGATGTTTTAAGTCCCTTTGTTGAGAGGTACATACAATTAAGGATTCTTAACTGCCCTTAGTTCTACTTCTTCTTTTCAATCCTTAATATCCATTTCATTTTATCCTCAAAACCAAAGATCCACTGGTCAAGTTAGATTTTCCCTTTGATATCCCATATCCATTGATTGAGTTTGTTATAGCTTCTTCTTGACTCCATTGCCCAATGGCTCTGATATTTCCCCTTTCTATCTATGTTTCCTAGATCATTCATGTCCAACCAACCAAACCCAAAACAAACAAACTTGCACTTAATAACTAGCCTAAAATCAAACTTTTTACAAGAAAACAAGTCATATCTTTGCAAACAATTGAGATATCCCTCTCTGAGATCAGGAAGGCTAGATCCTAGAGCTCTAAAGACTGGTTTATATGTTTCCTTGTCATTTAGTATGCCAATATGCTAAATCACAGGATCCCAACATTTTAGCGATCACGGTGGGACTTTGAGTTCATAGTTTCCTAGCAATCTCTTATACAATCATTAGTCCTTCAACAACCATAGAAACTCAGAAAACCCCAAAAACATTTCAGATTGGTTTCATAATAAACATTGGTGGTGGACCATAACATATTTTACCCTTAAAAGGCTAAAATTTTTCACCTGGCGACTCCACAACTCTCAATAGACCTAAAGACTCCACTGGAGGAAGAATCTGAAACATGACCAGTCATCCTAGAAAGAAAGAGCATTCAGGCCTAAGTTGGTTTCAAGAAATTATTATTTTTATCTATAACTATGTTCTATCCTACTTTAAGCTTGATCAAGAACACACTGATGAGATCTACATTTATCGCCTCAAATTTTAGACCATGATCAGTCTTATACATTTGTGCTTACCCCAGATTCACCTGTGGAAGCTCTAGTGAAACATGAGCCTCATGCTACCTTTCCTCCTCTTGCTGAAACCTCAAACAACCATAAATCTCTTTTTACACTACCTATACCCACAAAGGTCCTAGAAAGATACAAGCCTATGATTTTGCCTCCTATCTTCCAAGCCCTCCCTGAAAATCTTGCAAATAAACTACCCAGATTTGATGGAGAAAGCTCAAAAGTCATCGCTAAAGAACACATTCAAAATCTTGAGAATTTACTTGACCTTTATGAAATAGAAGAAGATGATGTGCATATTAGAATGTTTTCCTTATCATTACAAGGAAAAATTAGGAATTGGTTTAAGGACCTTCCAGCTGCAAGCATTATCAATTTTCATCAATTTACTCAAGTCTTCTTAGATAGGTGGGTGATCATTGGAAATGAAGTTCTCATCATAGAGGAATACAAGAATTTAAAAAGACAACCAGGGGAGGCAGTACAAGGCTTTTCAACCAGGTTCAATAAGGTATACAATGCAATACCTGCTAAGATAAAGCCACCTTTGGGGTGGGCTCTCTTGCACTACCCAAGTGCTTTTGACCCAGAGATGGAATTCCAGATAAGAGAAAAGGACCTTTCAAACCTGGAAGAAATGCAGAATATGGCAATTACCGTGGAATTCAACATACTGGAAAGAGAGGAAAGGTTAGAAGAAATAAGGAAGGACAAAACACCTCAAGAGAAAATAACTTCTTCAAAGTTAAAGCTAGAGGTGATGCTGACAGAGTGACAGATACAATCAATAAAAATCAGTGATTAGTTTGTGGGACAAAGATAGTCATTCTCCACAACTCAAGTATAGTGATAAGCAAATACCACTTAGCCATGACAGTGAAGAATAAAGTGTAGAAATTTTGGGAGAAAGGGAAGGATCTTTACCTCTTTGTTGTGCTTCCTTTCAGTTCATCAAAGACAACCTTAATGCAATTAGAAGTCATCAATCTTTGGGTATTGATTTTAAAAAAGAACACATTCAGCCCTATATCCAACCTTCACAAGAGAAAGAGAACAATTATAGCTCTTTTCAATCAGGTTTGCTAGAGGACAACATGGCAATATATGATGAGTTTGACAATTCAGATAATAATGAAGATGAGGAAGAGTTTTTTTCTCAAAATAATCTTAATCTTGATCCAGTGGAGGAAAGGGTAATCATGATTGAAACCAATCTTCCAAATATTAATAACCAGGCTTTATTTCAAGATCCCTATGCTCATTTCTTGAAGATATTTGAAGAAGGGATAAAGGTTGTTAGAAGCAGTTTATTGTCAAGTGCAAGGAAAATTTTCAGCACTGCTGCTAAAAAACAAGTGAGATTGGAGTGGCCCTTTTGTTTATCCAGCATGCTCAAAGAGATGAGCAAAGACCAATCATGGAACCATCTGATTGACTGGATGTATTAGAAAAGACAATTGGTCAGCTAAATATGTAAATTTTCTAGGTTAGATTAGGTTAGATAGGAAAGCAAATAAGCTCATCCTATGAGCATTTAGTTAGTTTTTGTTTTTGCTTTGAAAAAGAAAAATTGAAAAAGTACAAAAACAATACAAAAAGAGAAAAGAGGGTAGATATAAAAGAAGAAAGGTACAACCCCATACCAAAAAAGAGGAAAATCTGAAAGTGTGCAAGCTTAAATGCCACTACTAAAACAAAACACTGCTACTTAGTCATACAGCCTAATCATGACTAGATAGATTTCAATTTATTGTTGATAGGTTAGTAAAGAAGATTTGCCAAACTATTTAATCTTATCTTATCAATAGAATAGATTAGGATATAAAGGAAATGGTTCTAACAAGCTCAAAATCTGAACCAAGAAAAGGAAAAAGATAGCTCTAAATAGATCAAAACTTGGGCCAAAGAAAGAAAGAAAGGGAGTACAGTTCTAATATGCTAAAAATTTGAACCGGGGAAGGAAAAAAAGAAAGAAGGATGTATTTTATTTTAAGATCTTAAGCCTTCACAATTTTGTTTTAAATTTCTACAAATAAAGTCTATGAGCGACTTGTACATATAGCCATAGACACTACAACAAATCGGACCACATTTAATCACAGTTTTGCTATGTTTAAATTTTTATTTTGAGGAATGTGAAAGTACGGTCTGTCCAGCTTGACTTAATCTTGACGGATAGTAGTTAGGTAGAAAGCTAGTGAGTTCAACTATTTAAACTAAACTCATGGAAGTTATAGCAGGCTGATTATTCTGGCCTTAATAAAAAACCAAAATGACCAAAGAGTTTCAAATTCAAATACTGCACTAAAGAGAAAAATACCGTACAAGTGGTGGATTGGGTGGGTAGTGATCTTTGCTGAAGAATGTCATATCTTAGAGATTTTTAGAGAAAGTATTATCAAATCAAAGATAGCCAACGAAAAGAAAAGAAAAGAATGCTCCCAATGGATAAAGGCATTTGGTGTTGAAAGCCAAAGATTGATAATTTGTAGCCGAGGTTTTGGACACCTAAAAGGACAGCTATCCTCCCCAAGTGGAGCCACTGTTAGTCATCCATAATTCCGATGATTTTCAAAGATGACTAAATTGCCAATCCTAGATTTCTAGAAATAATATTTCAAAGAAACATCATGAGTTCTAGAAATCTCACCGCCTTCATCATTATGAGTCTGTCAATTCACCAAAATATTCATCCATGTCTCCTAAAAGGTTATCCTACTATTTCAAAGAAGAAAGCTCATTTTAGGCTATTTTATCCTTGTTTTTATTAGTCCATTTCCTTATGAAAAATATCCCATTTTCCCTCTATTAACTCATCATTTCCTCTAAAAAAACCCTCCAAACCATCATAACTCCTTTATATGGTTCAAAAACCCTTTTTTTAAACCATTAAAATCACTTTGTTTTGGTTTAAAACACCCCTTTCCACCTATCGAAACTTCTAATTTGGCCTAAAAAATAGTCTTTTTATAAATAAAAGTTTAAGCCCCCAAGGGCTTAAGCCTTTTGCTCCTTTTATCTGTATGTCCGAGTGCTATGAACAAGTGCCCAAACCCCCATCGCATCGACATTCCTTTTTTCCCCCTCCCCCTTATCTTTTCCTTTTACCGATCTCCCGATACACTATGAATTCCTCGACCCATCCCCACCGTCGATCTACCAAGATCGACGGTTGTCGGCACTCCTACCGCTTCCCCCTTCCTTTTTCCCTTACCCCACTTCATGACTGTTCCGCATCAAATCTCACCATTTCTCTTTATGATCCAACAGCCCTGATCAAACCCGACACCCCTCCGGACCCATCTCCCACTATTCAAATGCCCATCCAATCATCGCTTGCCACCTGTCTCCCACTAAACTCCCGCCCGTGCACCTTTCCATCGCGCTCCTCTCTGCACCGTTGGATCTGCCCCCCCTTATCCGACGATCAGGAGCGCATATCGCGTGCATTTTCCTCCCGAGGTTTAACACCTCATTTCCACACGAAACCACCGGTTTCGTAAAGGATGCGTGTCGCGAAATGATTCGATCGCGTTCGTTTTATAAAAAACCGCTTACAACCCGTTTATCGCGCGAAAACCACTGGTGGTTTTCAGGCAGTATTAGGGTCCGTGATTTGGTTGATTGGCAAGCCAAATGATAGTGTAACATCAAACGAAGCTTTGGAGCCCAAGGACCTAGCCTTCCTGGACTCAGAGAGGGCTCTCTCTATATGTGTAAGGGATATCTGTGTGTTTGCTTATTGTGTTCTGATTTTAGGCTAGTTATGAAGTAGGTTTTTTTGGTTTTGGTTTTTAGGTTGTGAGGGATGAAACTGATCAAAGATATAAGATAGGTAAAAATATGTCAGATCAACTGGGCTATGGGGTCGAAGAGGTCAAGAAAGCTATCATATGGTGATACAAGGTTGTTGAAGGGCCGATTTGATTCGAGGTAAAATGGATCTTTGGGAAAAATGGAGTAAGATGGACATCAAGTTTGTGAATAACAAAGGATTCCAAGCATAACTAGTTTAATAGCTAACATAAACATGGTAGGGAAAACCATTAATCATGAGAAATGTAACTATAAGCTAATAAATACATAGAAATAAACATTCAAGCCATGCATAGAGATATATAACTCTCTAACTTTGGGAAATGGCTATCAGACTTTGGGAAAATACACTTAAGACAGAAAAACAACTCAAATCACTATTCCAGAATGCCTAAACACAGTACTTCAAGTTATTGGGCACTTTGAAAACAAGATTGCATAGTCTTAGGCAAAGGGCAAGATCAGAACAAAACCTCCTTGGTTCAACAAATGACAATCTAATCAGTCAAAGAGAAATTTCATGGATGGAGCTATGGCTAGCCATGAGTAAGCAGGGCATACCGTAAATCATACTTAGCATGCATAAAACCATGAATGAAACAAGCAACAATATCCTTAAGTTATTAAAGAGCAATCAAAAATTCTTTAATGTGACTAAGAATGAAGAAAACATGGAAGCTATGAAGAAACAGGAAATTTGAGGTGCCTCCAAGGGCATGTCTCAAATTTTTTCTCTACTGTCCTATAGCAAGCAAGAACATGGATTTATGAATGAAAACTAGGAAAAAAAATAGAGAGAGAGACACTATACCATTCTACCAAGTCATGGAATCCAACAACAATCCTCTTTCATCATCCAAGAACATCCAAGAGACTATCCAAAAGCATGAGACAAGTATTTCTTTCAAAGCTTATATGACCATATATTGCTTCTATTCATCAAGTTTAGCCCTGTTTACAATGAAAGCCTTTGGAATAAATAGGCCAAAGTGAGGAAAACCCCTTGGTTCAATTTGCAATCTCATTGGCCTATCCAAAATATCTAGACTTGTCCTTGAGGCTTTGCAAAGCCCAAGGCACAAAATATCTCATAAAATATCTAAAAAATGCTAAAAGAGGGAAATAAATTGACTTTTCATAACTTCTCATGTGCAAAAATAGCTAAACGCACATGAGGAAAAAGCAGTTTTGAAAGGTTCAATTTTTACAAAAATACTCAAAAAATACATCAACAAAAGGTCCCCTGACTTGCCGACAACTTTTTGCAGCCTTCCCGATGTCAAAATGAGGCTCATGATAGCTCGTTGGAAAGCTATGAGTGTCTAATTCTTGAAAATTTTCAGTTTTCTCCAACTGATCATTGGAAGTCCTCCAAAAATAGGCCTATGTGTAAAAACCCAAAAAATAAGCCTTGCTGATAAACCGGGCAGAGTGTAGAAAAAGCGAGCATTTTTCACCATTTTGGGGGAGCAAATGATCTTCAATTGTCCTGAAAATCGCTTAGTATGTGCCCCTGAAAATATGGCATCGAATGACACCATTCTCATCCTTTGATGATGCCCCAAACTGAAATGGCGATGCCCATGGTTTTTGGCCAAAAACCCAAAAATGACAAAAAACCAAAATATGTCGAATTTCGCCCAAAATTGGTGAGCATGACCCTCAAGGGTTTTCAGCAACATGTTGTGAAGCGGAGGCCAAGATGTGAAGTCTTGAGGTGTCTTTCCTCAATTTTTGTGCTAGGTGCTTCCCTTTGGCCTCCTTGGGTTTTTCTTGAGCAACCTTCAACTTCTGCCAGGCAAACTGATTTAGCTTTTTATAATGCCCCGTCATTCTCCTTTGAAGGTCCAAGTCCCTATTTGCCTTCTCCAATTTCTTCTCCAAGTGTTCATTAACTCTCTCAAGCCATACCTCCCTATTGTTCTCTATCTCTTGTTTGAACAATGCAGTGAGAGGGGTAGATTGGAGAAGGGCATTTTCCTCTTCTTTTTGCTTCTCAAGGGCCTTTTTTAGCCCCATGGTTCTTGGCCTCTTTCGCCTAGGCTGATCTTCGCCTTCACTTTCATCGAACTCACCCATGAGTTCTTCCAACCTCACTTGGGCTTTGGATGCCTCCTTCTTGTATTTGATCGCACGTGTCTCATAAACAGCCATATGGATGCTCATTTGCTTATTTTGGATTTGCAAAAATTGATTGAAATTCCTAGCTCTATGAAGATCATCCTTCAAGGCATCAATTTGGCTTTCTCTATGGATCAAGAGATTTTCTAGAATCTGGGCCTCATTATCACTATCATCTCTTTGGATTTGGATGATGTCGAATGCACTCTCCTGTTCATGACTACCTTCTTCCTTGCCCTTCCCCTTGCTTTGGGTGGCTTTTCTAGTACTCTTCCTCTTAGGCAATTCGACCATGGGCTTCTTTGGCAATTTTCCCTTGCTTTGGAGGGCCCTAGTCACATTTGGAGTGACAACTCTAGGCACCCTTTTCTTTGTTTTCCGGGGCTTGGCGACTTTCGAAGAAGAGAGCATGGCCCCTTGCCTCGGAGAGGCAGCTAGCACATGCTCCATGGGTTCTTTACCCTTGTCACTTTGCCCTTTTTCTTCTTGAGGTTCTTGTCCTTCATGATGTGGCTGATGTGTAACATGTTGTGGCTGCCCCTGTTTATCACTCTCATGCTGCTCTTGTTTAGCACTATCATGCTGCCCCTGTTCAGTCTCCTTTCGCTGCCCTTGCTGCTCTGTCTCACCCTCATCATAAGTCTGTTGTGTATCATCTTCTGGATGTTGTATGTCATCATAAGGCTGCTCACCCTCATCATAAGTCTGTTGTGTATCATCAAAGGTCTGCTCACCCTCACTGTGTTGCCTTTCTCCATCTCCTTGCTGTTGCTCATCATCACTGTGATGATGCTGCTCAGCACTTTCTTCTTCCTCCCCTTGCTGCTGCTCATCATTACTTTCATCTTCTTGCTCATGTCATTCTTCCTCCTCATGGTCACTTTCTTCTCCTTCTTCAGGCTCCTTGGTGTGTTCTATGGTGAACTTGAGCTTTTTGGGAATAGGTCTGCTAGAAGAAGGCGAGGGATGATGAGTAAGAGGTGTAAGGGATGTGTGAACTAGAGGGACAGTGGAGAAATCCGGATGGGTGATGAAAGTATCCCAAGAGACCTCCCTCTTTTCAAGCTGCTGAAGGATGATGACTTTGATGAGAGAGTGATGGAAGAGGCAGACGATTTGCTGGGAAGGAGGCTTCTACTGAACAATGGAAGCCATTTTCTCAATGCTCTTGTGTAAAAAGAAAGGAATATTTAGCAATATGGCCCTAGTGAAATGCATGAGCAGTCGAATGTGATATGCATAAACTCGGGAGAATCTTCCCTCACAAGTGAAGTATTTCATGATGATCTTCATGAGGGGGGCGTAGCTAGCCAAAAGATATGAGAAAGGGAAAATAGAAGGACATGAATCTCTGTGCTCAGGCTTTAGAAAGGGCTTGTAATCTTCTGAGTCCAAATGGCTTTGTTTAAACCACTTTTCCCCAATATAGGGGATTTTAGTGGCCTTGGAGATGGACCTTGGAGAGAATTTGAAGTCAAGGCCTGCCAGCTGGAAATGCTTGTCTCGAAACCTCAAAGCACAAAGGTGTGTCAAAGGAGAAAAGCTCTTCACCTTTTGCGCCCTTTGGAAAAAATCTAAACACCCAACCTCATGGAAATTGAACAAAACTGATGGGTGGGCATTCACTTCTTCAGTGGAAGTAGGCTCAAATCTCTTATGCAAGCCACTCCTACTATCCTGCCCGGGAGGCATCTTCTTATGGATTCTATCTGCAAAACCAAACTTCCTCAAATGGTTTTTTTTTGAAATGTTCTCTCAAACACAACTCTGTCTTCTTTGTCAACCACTGTTTGACCAAGGTGAATCGCCTCAAATGATGTGTGAAATGCTTTCTTTGATATCAGGTCTCTGCTCCTCCCAAAACACTGTTTTTCTCCCTTTGTATGCCAGTCAACAAACAGTTTAATGACAAGCTCACAGTCAACTAAAATGTATAAATATTTAAGTGATTTTCTATGTTTGGATAAGGTCACAGATCTCTTGGTGTTTTGATAAAAACAAGACAGCCTTGCATTTAGACAAAGGCAAAAAACTTCTCCCCAATCAAAAACACCTTCTTTGTCTTCACTATTTCTCACACACAGGTAAACAAAAAACACCTCCAAACTGATTTAATAGCTTCACTCACTAAATTCTGTTTTCATGGAACAAAGGAGGAAAGACTGGTTTTTCTTTTTTACCGCACAGAGAGGATATTTGAAATGACAAAGCACTTATACAATGATTACTTGTTGTTGAAATTAGGCCCACTGTTTCATTTTTCAAATAATGTGTTTCTCCCTTTAAACACTGCCTCCTCCTAACAATGTTTCCACCATACACTGGGCTGACAGAGGTTTACTTTGCCCTATCATAGTTAGGGTACTTCCAACAATTTGCCAAAACCTTTAAAACAATGTTCATTTTGTCTTGCAGGCATTGTGATGTTTTTAGCACTGTTTTTCGGGCAGTTTAGGCTTTTCTGAAGCTGAATAAACCTTCCACCAGTCTCCCACTATGACAGACTTTGTCAATAAATTTTAACAAATCACTTTGAATTTCCTACCAAGACCTTCACTTTTTCACCACCATTTAGTCTTTGAAAAACACAGCATTAATCACCCTTTTAGAAATTTGAATATACCAAGGAGGCTCATAAAATACCTTGAAAATCGATGGTGGGCTTTGCTTGAGGATTTGAGTAGCTTCAAGATTTTTTTGGAGGCTTTTTGACCGTTCAAAACATGCGCGGCATGTTTGAAATGAGAAGGCGCTGTGCAATAGAAGGTTGTCAGGTCGCTGACGGGCAGTTGTGACCGGCGCCTACAGGCGCGCCGCACGCCGGGCAACAGTGTAACCCTTTGGTAAAACTTCGCCTGAACGCGCCGCGCAACTCTACAGGCGCGTCGCACAGTCTTCAAGCCCGAAAACTCTATGAATTTTCCCGAACGCTTCTTCTCCGGTCTCGTGAACAACAAGAGGAGTGTTGCTTTGTGTTTTGAGAAATTTAAAAGGGTTTGCAATGGTCAATCTACCCTTGTATTTGAAAAAAAATCAAAAACCCTTTGAAGTGCTTAATGAAGGTTTCGAAAATGTTTGAAAAGGCCTTTGGGTTAAAACCAAAACATGAAGCTCATGCCTTTTCAAAACACAAATGAGAGTCCCTTTTGTTCAAACAAAGACATAGTGGCAAATGACCGTTCCCTTTATAAGCCTGACCGCTTTTGAAGTAAAGAAAACTTTTTAAGAATTAGAAACTTTCACGGTTTCGTGCTAGGGAATGAAGAATTGTTTTTCCATTTTGATATCTGTACCGTGGAAGGAAAAATCTGCTCTGAGCCACATGAATGACTGTAGATGTGCCTTTTGAGTGCAACTACCTTTTTACTAGGGAAGAAGCTTAACTGAAATTTCAAAATCCCTTTTCCACCTCTTGTCTTTGTATGGCTCATCTGCTATCACTTGTGTTATGTGAGGTTTTCTTTGACACTTTGAAGGAGGTAAATTCACCCTTTCGAAACCTAAACTGACAGTGTCTTCTCCTGATGCTTTGCATATGGTCATGCCCATTGTGAAAACTGAATGAGATGGAAGGTGTTGTTTGAGCTTCTCTTTTGACTGTGGGTAAAAAACTTGTTGGAAACTGTAAGTGAAAATCCTGTTTACAAAAGGTCTCCAACCCCAAAGCCACTAATCTTATCCTCAGATTGACAAAATGATCCAGTTTTCAGTTTTAAGGAGATAAAAAAGGGGATGATGTACTAGATTTGAAAAGTGAACAAGGGAAAGATGCCCCTTTGTTCTTCTGTGAAGGAGGTCTGCAAGAAACCCGGGCTTTCATTCCTTTTCACCTCTTTTTGAGAGCAGTCCCTTTAGAATCTTTGGCATATGCGATGATTGCTTTTCATCCTCAAACAATGGTGAGCCCCTTTACTTTGCTTATGAAGGAGGCCTTATTTGACAAATGCTTGGTTTCCTTTCCACCTCTGTTTCAACCCAATGAAGAATGTTCGATGATCATAATGATAGTGTTTTCCCTTGTACATAATGGCATAGGTCATTTTGAGACCAAGACCCTTTTGGCTCCTTTGGCCATTAGCTTAATAATATTTCTTCATTGATGATGAACCCATTAGCTTCACATTGTAACTCAAATAATAGTGAAACTCATGAAAATCATTTTTAAAGCCCACTGCTTTGCCTCTGCCTTTAATCATCATTTTATTTCAGAAACCCTTAGTTGCTGTCTCATTGTACCCAAAATTTGTCCTTATAGTTAGTGAAAAACTTAAAAACAAACTTTATCCTTGGCCCTCTGCTTATATATGAAGGAGGCGCTCTCAGTATTCAACCCTCTACTTATAAAATGAAGGAGGCTCTCTCAGTCCTCAAAAAACCTCTGCTTGTAGATGAAGGAGGTTTTTCAGTCATGCCATCTCATCAGCTGTTAACAGTGTTATTTTTCCTTTCACTATGTTTTCGTAGTGTTGCTGAGTACAGCAGTCGAAGGGATTAGAATCCCAAACTCTACGCCTGTGTTTGCATTCTAGGCTCAAAAAGACATGAGAAAGATCCTATCTTCAGATGTGGAGGTAAATGCGTCTAAAAGAATGCGGGATACACTTCTACTCTTTGAAAGATTCATTTACCCATGAAACAACATTGAAACCATATCCATTTTGACTGGGCATGTGCATTGTTGAGACTTCATGGTTTGTTAGTGGCGTGACTTATAGAGGTGTAACCAACTTTATTTGCGGAGATAGGAAGGTACGGTATGGTGAGCTATAGAAGATAGGGGAGTTGTTGGCTTTTAGAGTGGTTTGCCAAGGGAGAAATGCCTTAAAGCGCCACTTCCTAACTTAGGGAAGACTTTTTGGACAGATTTGGATTGTTTCTTTAAAGCTGATGGGCAGACTAGTATGGATGAGGCTAGGTAGGATTCAATAATGAGGTTTCATCTCGTCATGGGCGGACTGAAAGGTAGGAGGGAAAAAAATTTTATGGGTGTTTTCCCAGCTGGCAAATTTGACAAATTTTTAGATCAGCAGCTAGAAAACTTGGCTGTTACAACTAGTCATCACCAACAAGTGAAAAATGCGGTGTCCAAAACCACTTTTGCCCATTTTTCGCGCCCAACTCCATTTTAAACCCTTTTTTCATGGTTTTCTCCATTCGCCCCCTCTGCAGCATTCCTCCACTACTCCTCCGCCACTCCTCAGCCTCTGCACGCAGTTTTTCCAACCCCGCAGGATTATATAATGTGTTTGTGGGTTTTTGCAGGTTGTATGGAGGTTTTAAGGGCTGAAAACGCTCCCACGGTCCATAAAGGGACGGGGCCAGAAGATGACGACCTTTGTGGTCCAAAAAGAAGCCAAATCACGAAGAAAAGGAATTTCCAGGGTTGATTTCATGGTTCTATCGGTGTTTTGTAAGCACTGGTTATACAATCGACCCTCCAACGCACCAAAAGACATCTGCGCACTGACAAAGAAAACCGAAGGAAGACATTGGAGATTAAAGGTTAAATATGAAGATTAAAGTCAAAGACCGAAGATTATAAAGTTTTAATCCCACAGTTTTTAAGGTTAAATACATAGTTTGAAGGTGGATACAGTCAACAAAAAGGACAATTGAAGGCCAAAGAAACAGAGAAATAAAGGTTCGAATCAATCAGAAAGGGAAAGGGCAACGATGTTACATTACAAAGGCTAAAAGCATCATCAGACCTTAAAACACAGTTTAAATGATGAAATAAAGGTAGATTAGGCCTAAAGAGCAGTTTTAGAATTAAATCAAGAAGACTTAGGCTTAAAGGTAGCCTCGGATACATCAAAGGAGAAGTTATTCACTTAATAACTCAAAATTGACACCTTTCACTTACTTTATGTCTCAAAGGGAAAATTGGCAGTTATTACACAAAAAGATATTTTAAAACTATCAGAAAATTATTGTAAAGACAGAAAAAGGCCTTAAAGTCAATCTTTTCAGTTGTTTCATCCTCAGGAAGTAAAGACAGATTTTATTACACGGAGAATTAGTTGAGAGACATTCCTACCTTATGCCTTGCATGGTTTTTAAGGATAGGAGTGCATTTACTATGTCATTAATGACATTTTGAACCCTAGATGTTTCCACCTCCTCATTTGCAGCATAAATAACCGGCAATTTGTCGGCGTCTCGCCATTCCCCATCCCGCACATTGGAGGAGCTACGTTCGACTTGTGAGCGAGAGACGAACTTGTCCTTTCATTGAATCCCTCTAAATATGAGCTTTCATTTCACAGAAGACATCTCTGCAAAAAACCTAAAAATAGCTCTTTTCCCATTAGCGTAGTTCCACGGTTCGGCCCCTCGCACCAAGGGGGAAATCCTCCAAGAGGGCGCGCCAATTGGAGCTACGTCATGGCCCAGCACCCGCGCTTGACACGTAATAAGAGGTGTTTTAAAAAAATAAATGGCGGAAGTTTCGTCCTAACAAATTCCTGGACTGATATCTATCTTGAGTTGGGAGGTTTGGCTACGGATTTCCATAGAGAGGAAGTGGTTTTCCACCTCTCATGGAAGCTTCCTTGATGATAGAGCCAATCCCATAATTATAGGGATCCCAACTCCCCTTCCTCCATCTATAAAAGCTTGCTCATCTCCTTTGCAAGCTAGTTCCCAAGAGCTTTCACATCCTTATGCTACAAGAGCCTTCTTGATTCCCTTAAGGCCAAATCCAAGCAAGGAGACTATTGTCAAGTATCCGGAGAGAGAGGCTTGTCCCATCCTTGACAGGCTTTATCGAGACATGTTTTGCTGACAACCCGCCAAAGGAGAGTGCTGCGTCGAAGCTATGGTTGTATTCTTCTTTTGACTCATTAATGATAAGTGACTATTGGTTATGGTTCCACTCTTGTTCTTGATTATGTTCATGAGTTATGTCCTCTTTGACTAACATATAGTTGTATATACTGGATTTTATGCTTGCGTTTGTGTTGTTTCTTGCATGTGCAGGTGTCCGATCACGGAGATCGTGAGGATTGTGATCTGCCAGGGCAAAGGAATGGGAGCACCACCTCTTCTACAAACGACAGCGTTGGATTCCAGGTAAGCCTTCATCGCAAGTCGGTTTATTTACAATTAGGAACCTGCACTGTAGCGTGTTTGATTGTTGCTAGACCCAATCTGGGCTAGTAGGGATCGCCTCTGTCTGCGAAGGGGGTTCGCCTCTTCAACAGTATAAATACTGTTGTGGAACTCATTTGTAGGGGTTAGTTGCTGGCATTCAAACTCTTTGAAGTTGTACATATTTTGGCCGAAGATTAAAAAGAAATTAAAGTTTTGGAAGATTGATGATGTTTTGACATGTTTTGTTAATGAGAAGGCTCTATCGTTGAAGGCATTGGATCCTGAACATGAGGCATCATTGGTGATGTATTCGTATGTTAATGTTTCTTCCGTTTTGCATTTTGTTCCATTATGTTGTACTTACGGTAGAGTGAAAATTTTGGGCTAAGAAATGTCTCCTAAAGCACCTTGGAGCACTGTTTTCTCTTCCTTTTATCTTCATGTTTTCATCTGCTAATGGTTTATTGAGTGGTTTGTTTGCTTTTCGAGCCACTGACTTGTTTGTTGAGAAATAGTTCAATTGGTTTCAATAATGATTTATGGTTTTTTTCCACCAACACTTGTTGCCTCTTGAAAATTGTTCTGAAATCTCCCTTTGAAGTACCATTGTTTCTGAGTTTTCAGTCTTTTTGATCATGTCTATTCTTATGAGATAATTCCATTTTGAAGGTCTTTATAATTGAACTCTTAGATTTCTAGGCTTTCTAGGGTTCTCTTTATGTTTCTGGGTTATTATGAATCTTGAATGTTTTCTTATCCATGAAAGTGAAATCTTTGGATGAAATAGGGTGTTCCCCGACTCCTAGATTTCATTTGAATAGTTTGTCTTGTAATTATTATTTGCTCATGTGTGGTTTCTAGAAATTATGGTTAGCCCTATCTATGGAATGCCTCTTCATGTTCTAATAATGTTTTAAGTCCCTTTGTTGAGAGGTACATATAATTAAGGATTCTTAACTGCCCTTAGTTCTACTTCTCCTTCCAAACCCTTAATGTCCATGTCATTTCATCCACCAAACCCAAGATCCACTGGCCAAGTTAGATTTGCCCTTTGATAGCCCATATCCATTGATTGAGCTTGTTATAACTTCTTCTTGACTCCATTTCCCAATGGATCTGATATTTCCCCTTTCTATCTATGCTTCCTAGATCATTCATGTCCAATCAACCAAACCAAACAATCAAACAAACTTGCACTTAATAACTAGCCTAAAATCAACATTTTACAAGCAAACCATTCATATCCTTGCAAACAAATTGAGAGATCCCTCTCTAAGACAAGGAGGGATAGATCCTAGAGCTCTAAAGACTGTTTTATATGTTGCCTTGTCATTTGGTTGTGATACGGCAAATCACGGAGATCCCAACACAAAGCATGACAGAGTTTTGTGCATTGGCCCGCAGAAATGATTCTCCAATGTGCATGATGGGGATTGCGAGGAAAGTGACAAATTCTGTGTAACAATCATAACCATAGATGAATTATAAACCCTCATACCATGGAGAAACCATCCTTGTACCTGATGGAAAAAATACAACGAAGCATCGGTAAAGAAATGAAGAACATAAGGATCGAAGATTATTGTAAAATCCAAGGATAAAATAGAAGATTAGCCCTTAAAGACGTTGATTAAAGATGAAAAGTCAAAGTTTAAAGATAAAGGATAAATGAATAAAAAAGTCATAAAAGCAGAACAAAGGATAAAGGCAGTAAGGTAGATTATCAAAACAAAAACAATGTTAAAATCTTAATTACTGAGTTTTATGATTAAACAAAGGCAAATTGAACCCATGACAGTCTCGAATAACTCAACAAGGAAGCAGTTACTCCTCCAAAAGATCAAACTGCCACCTATAGCATGTTTCCTTTCCATAAAGGCATTTGGGAAGTTATTACACAGTCAGAAGATATTTTTATCTGTCAAGGCAGTTATTGTAAAAGTTATTATAAGCCTTAAAAGTCAAAATTTTTACCTCTTCTTCTTTAGAAGTTAAGACAGAGTTATTAAAATAGAGAAGTAGTTGCATCTATTCTTGCCTTATCCCTTGCATGGTTTTCAAGGATAGGAATGCATTTACTCTATAATTAATGACACTCAAACCCTAGCTTGAGCTCCACCTCTTCATTTTCAGCATAAATACTTCATCTGAACTCATTGTATTTTTGGCATTTGATGACTCTTTGAAGTAATACATAATCTCTAGGAAGTTGAAGGAAAATTGATGTCTTGGATCTTGTGGATGCCCTAATTTGTTTATTGATGGAGGAGGGTAGATCACAAGATCCCTGAGCTTGGTTGTTGGCGAAGTGCTTCTATCTGTTATTTCATTTTCCTGTTTTCATTATGTTTTCATCATTCTTTGTTACAATACAGTAAAAGTTTTAGGCTAAGAAATGTCTTTTGAAAGCATTTTAGTTCTGTTTACTCTTCACTGTCTTAATGTTTTCTTCTACAAGCTCTGATTAGAGGATTCTTAATTTCCCTCCAGTTCCATCTAGCTTTTTATTTTAGAAATAATTCAATAGAGTATAACCAAGGAGTTTATCTTTTGGTAAGTCCATGTTCCTTTGAGTATGACTTGAGAGGTTGTTTTAAATAATGATTTCAATAGAGTGAAACTAGGAAATTAAGTGGTAAGTCCATGCTCCTTTGAGTACAACTTGATAATTTTTTTTGAAACTCCTTTAATGTATGCTTAGCAGAGTCTAAACCAGGGAAGTCTATGGTGTGCCCTGTCCTCTGGTCTGTCTTTAAAAGTTGCTTTGAATATCCTCAGAGAGTTAGTCAAAAGCAGATTATATTATTTCTGTTTGATCTTAGGCTGCTCCTATTGTTTATCTTATATGTTTTCTTATATGAAAGTAGTCTTTGATTGCTAGATTTTTGTCTGAAAGCTTTTCTTATTGAAAGTCTGTCCAAAGAAGTTTATGGTTTTCCCTGTCCTTTGGCTTGCTTCAAAATAGATACCTTGAAGATGTCTCTTTTTTAAAGTACATGATAAAGAATTATTAATTTCTCTTTGTCCTACTTTTCATTCTTATTCTTAATGTTCACCTCATTATTCCAAAAACTTTGAAGATCCACTGCTCAAGTTAGGTTTTCCCTATGATACTCCCTGATCCTTTTATAAACTTATCATGACTTCCATTTGACTCCATTGCCTAATGACTTAGAGATTTTCCATTCTATCTATGCTCTTTGATCATTATTTCCAACCAAAATAATCAAACAAACCTTGTACTTAATAACTAGCCTAAAATAAACCCTTAAAAGCAAACAAGCACACATCCTTTGCAAACAACTTGAGGGATCACTCTCTGAGTCTAGGAAGGCTAGGTCCTAGAACTCTAAAGATTGGTTTCATGTTGCCTTGTCATTTGGTATGCCAATCCACTTGACATGCCAATCTACCAAATCAAGGGACAACAACGAGGAGTTTCTAACAAGATGAAATTGTATGGTAGTGTTTCAGGTTACCATCAGATGATGCCACTATAGATCAATCAACATAAAGACATTTTCAAAGTTCCTTGGAAAAACTACATGTTTAACCAAATGCTTCCTAAGTTATGTAGTGCTGAAGACACCTTCCAAAAAGCCATGGCCCCTGTTTTCAACTTCTTCACTATGCTATACATTGATGACATCATCATCTGTTTCGAAGTTGATAAAGAACACATTTTTACTGAGGAGGACCTTTGAAAAAAAAAAAAATGGGAAGAAAAACTCAAAGAAGGTGTTGTTATGATAACCCTCATCTCACAAGGTTTGAAAAAAGGATAACTTGAGGTAAGAAAAGATATAGTATTAGGAAGTGTAAGCAGATCAATAGATATGAGGGAAATATGCAACGCCCTCCCCTCATAGAGAAAACGCGTAAAAGGAGTCAATAGTATGTTATAGCTAAGCAGAGAAGCCATGGGCAATACAATGGGACAGCCCGAGTAAAGACGCCACGTGGATGGATTCCGAGGGTACCAAGGAATGTATAAGGGGAACAAAGCGATACCCCCTGGAACTCATGACGTCACTGGTTGGTGGGGCAGGTTTCGGTCTTTCCGTGGGGTGGTGGTGCAGCGTGAAGAGACTTCACAGGTCCCTGCCGGAACTCTGCTTTGGACCCCTCGAGACTAACAGGTGGCACACATAAAAGAAAAGGTAAGGTAAGTCAGGAAAGCTAGTACACGACCAACACCGGTATTAACCCGGCTCGTGGCTCACATCTACCCAGCTCTTAATAGCCAACAGAAAAATTCCACGTGCCTCAGTGTCGACATCCTTATGATGTCAGCCCTTCGATTTGTTACCCGAGCCTCTTTTTTCGTAAATTTATGGCCTGTTTAACCTTTCCTGATGCCCATTTGTGGTAAATTACTTGTTTTTACAAAATTTCCTAGCAGTTAAGCTTGGATTATAGCACCAGGTCGCTTTCAGCCCTTGCGTCACTTTCCCTCTTGGGTTTTCCACACTGGTCACAGGTATTTAGCCATTCCTACTCCTTACATTTTTCCTTTCGCTTTACTCATTCAAAATGGTCATCGAGAGAGTCAAGTCTAGAAAGTCTGAACCTGAAACCCCTCAAGCCGAAGTGATTAGGGCCATCACGGACTTGAGCCCCTTGTTGATACACGAGATATTCGCGACCCACAGTGCCCTTTCAATTTCTCCTAGTGTCGGGCCAAGGCCACATTCAAAAGCCATGTGAAAGGCAAGACCAATTCGAGTTCAGAGTCTTTCGGTCTGGCCTATATTGCAAATATTTCCCCACATATTTCTAGTCATTGAGTTCATATGTTGGCTCATGAACACCTATGAAGAACACAACGATGTATTCCTTTCGGCTCGGAAAACGAGGTTTTCCGTATATCCCACATTCTCATTATCAAACACCCTCGTTTCCCACACATCCCCGGAGTATTTCCGAGTTCATAGAGTTTTTCCTTGTCGTGTCGGTTTTCCAAATTACCCCGGAAATAGCAGAGCGAATTCCTCTCCTCCATCTCAGACTCTTGCCTCACGTCCATCCCGTCTTCGGACATGGTTTCCTTGACCACATTTACAGAAGGCCTTCAACCTGTTCTCGCTTTCATCTCAGGGTTGCTAGGTTTCAGAGAGGTCGAGAGGGTGTCGAAAGAGTGCATAGCCATCCTCTGGCTCATGTCCCAACCGGGTGTCATTTTGGATATCCCCACTTTCTTGGCTTCTGCCATTCAGACCCAGTTTCAAGAACTACCCTCTACAGGGGCTTTTCGTTTCTGTTCACTGGTGTTTTACCTTTTTCTGTTTGCGCACGCTGACAAGTTTGAAGCTTTGGGCCTTGAAAAACTCTCAAGAAGGAATGGCTAGCCAAGAACCGTCTTTGAGTGGAACGTCTTAGTACGTCAGCAGCCTAATGGGAGTGGTTATTCAAGGTTTTTGAACGAGTTCATGACCATTGTCTACACCATACTTCACGACAGACCCCTGCCCAGGATTTTTCCCGAGCAGAAAGACTGGTTGTAGTTTAGCGATGAGGAAAGCACAGGGGATTCGTATTTGTTTGACGATTACACTAAGATCAGAGTCTATGGTGCAGATGTACCCCCCTACTGCTTGTCGTTGTTCCCTACTATGTGGGTTTTCGCCCTTGAATACATTCGCCAAACAATGAAAGTGGACCAGTTCCACTTCGTTCTTGCTAAGAAGGGCTATATCCTCAAGCTCCCTACCACCATCGGCCCTTTTACCGTAAACTCAAGACACACCCTCTCCACAATGGAGATGTTGCTTCAGGGGATGGATTTAGTGCTGGAAAAAGTCTGGCCCTATAACCCAAAAGGAATTCTCTCTAATAGGAAAAGGAATATTAGGTACACTGCATATATGCATGAGACTAGGCCCTTCATTGAATGGAGAGCTAACCTTGACACATGGCCCTTGGCTTTGCAGATGGAGGCTGAATCTTCAGTTGCAGAAGGAAGGGGTGACACCGCTTCAGCAGGTACAGGGAGGAAAGGGCAGACTGATGAGGGTGATTTTTCAGAGTAGCCAAAAGGTTTGGATACAGGGGAAGGGTCCCATCCCTCCAAAAATCATAGAAGTGATGATGTGGAGATCATCTGGGATGAGCCACCTCAAGAGGAGTTAATCAGATATGGGGAGCCTGATAAGAGCAAGTTTGGTTTCAGAGTTAATTATGATGGCGCTTCCTCTTCAGAACCCTCTGTGATATCACAAGTCGTTTCAGTAAACAGAGCCGAAGTAAGGGAAGAAATCAGAAACAGGAACAGAACAGTACGGGAGAAACTCCGAGCAGAACTGGCTGGGTTCGTAGATAAGTATCATACCCGGCTCACCTCAGACCTGGATATGGATAAAGAACAGCTGATAATAGCTATCACGGAGGCAGTGCTAGACCCTACTGTTGATGAAGTCAGCTACAAAGCTCTGGAGGTTGTTTTGAATCTATCAAAGGTCCGCTTAATCGACAAACTTGGCCTTCATCAATGCATCGGGGACATGCTAAGGGACAAGGTTGTGAATCTCGTGGTCGCGTTAAGGAAGTTGGAAGATAAAAACAAAGAGGTGCTAGAGAATTAGAAAAAAGAAAGGGCGAGTGCCAGGGGGGTTAGCAATAACCTGCACCATCTCAGAAGGATAATGAGCGAAAAAGGAAGCAATAAGGAAGGAATCCAGAGGAAACTCATCCTAGATTTAGAGGTCGAAAACTCAGAGTTAATGAGGAGACTCAACATTCCCCGTGGGGAATACATACAACCTAAGGAATTAGCCCAGGCAGAAAGAGAAAAATCGGCCCTCACAGATACCATTGCTCGGGAAAGGGATGAGAATGCTAAAATGATCGCAGAAATGGCTGCCCTCAGACAGAGATTGACCGAATTGCAAGCCAAATGGGATACTCACGTCTGTGTGACTCCAAATTTTGATACAACAGGTGCTACTCCAACACAGTTAACCAAGGCTCTGTCAGACCTACAAGTCTCGGAAAAGCAAGCCCATACAACGCAACAGAGAGTTTAGGAGTTGATGGCTAGGTTGGAACAAAACGATAAAGCAATAACGGCCCTACAAGAAGAGGTGGACGGAGCAAAGAGAGAGAAGCTACAACAGGAAAAATTCATCAAAGATCTAAACAATCAGATGAAAGGAATCGCAACCCTCCTAGAAGCTAGGCGCCTCATCTGGATCGACATCATATCGGAGGTAAGGAAGCGTTGGAATTATATTATGTTAATGAATGAGAAGAAAACTGTTGTCCGATTGTTCAAAGGGAAGTTGTAGGAAGGACAAGATGAAGCTGAGGCAAAGGTGGTCATGGCCAAGAAATATATCACTTACCTAAATGGATTAGGCTCTGAAGAGTTGGGTGTCCAAGGGATTGAAGACCGTTTCAGGGGAGTGATGGAAATCAGAAGGGTAATTGAGAAAGAGACCGCGCGAGTAAATGCATTGAGTGGTTTGGAGCAGGTCACCAAGGGAGTGGGGAAGTTTGAGAAAGAGTGGGATGAGCTGCTGAAAGCAGGCCTCCCATCATGCTGGGATCCTACGACTACCGTGTTTTCAGGCTTAACTGATTTCGAAGAGAAGCTGATAGTGGTTATGAATCAGACAAATATCCCCTATGAGAAAACCA
Organism: Pinus albicaulis; assembly: GCA_034641835.2. Taxonomy (NCBI): domain Eukaryota; kingdom Viridiplantae; phylum Streptophyta; class Pinopsida; order Pinales; family Pinaceae; genus Pinus; species Pinus albicaulis. The sequence continues at coordinate 45,604 of JAXQQM020070840.1, forward strand.
CTTGCCTGAAAGTTGAGACTATAATCGCTACCCTAGGCAAGGAGATTTCCCTTCTCTGTCAGATCAAACAGTGCTTGGTCGTACACGTGGATTACTCGGAATTGGCTAACATACAGGCCTTAGTGGAGATTTTTTCTACTATGCCCCTGCTAGGGGTTACCGTATGGCAGAAATGCAGTGAGTATGTAAACATACCAATCATCACACCGTCCCTCCAATCCCCGCCTCCTCAAAAGCATAAAGTTGGTTCATTCACGTCATCGGTGCTTCCAACTCAGCCGACAGCTGCTACAACCCGTTCCTCTAAAAAATTATGATCATGATCTAGCCCTAGTGGCCTTTTTACTTGTTATTTTTACTTTGTAATATCAGGCGAAATCGTCATTTCACCCTATGCATTTTTATTTTCTGTTTAAGTTGTTTTGTTTTCGGTCGGCGCCTATGTTAAGGCCACTACAGAGATGATGAGAGGCGTTTTTCCTCATCATCAGTTTTGATTCTGATAGAGACAAGCAACATAAAAAGATATTTCTGTGAACAAATGTTGGTCCAAAATATCTTCTGCTAATGGTAAACAGGGGATTATAAAAGAAACAACCTGAGTTTACAGATGGGTTCCAGATTTTCCAGAACAGAGACTGTTAATTGTAAATCCCCCTTTTTGTAAAGTTTTGAGGCCTTCTTGTGTTTTACGTTGAAGAATGTCGTTGGAAGACCAAATGAAATTATTTCGTTGTGAGATGGATTCCTAGTGAGATCAGTCACAGTTTGTATTCCCTCTGTTATATTCTAATACAAATGTTTTGGCACTTCATCACTCTTTTTTATATTATCAGCTATGGGAATGTGAGCGCTTGATTAACTGGAAATGAATTTATCTATCCCAGATACTCATGTCTACTAGTATATTGTGTTTTAAATATGGCTCAGAGCTTTGATATTGTGTTCATATGTTACACTTCATTTACTCACCTTTCTTCTGATATTAGCTAGTGATAGATTCTTATACGATAATAATCCTATCTGTAGTTAATATTTTCTCCATTTGCTGCCATTGTTTCCACGCTTTCATATTTTGATAATTGTGCACTGCATTTCATGATTTGGCCCTCCTCACAGCTTTTAAAATCCAGATTCATCTTCAATAATGTACTCATAAGACCCGTATTGTTTTACTATCGAGTATTACTGCTAGTATATCTTTGTTCCTGAGGTCTCAGTCCCACTTTATGAAGTTTTAAAATTCATTTATAAACAAAAGGATTTATACCCCTGACCATGGAAAGTTTTTTTCTGAATCTTCTTGGCTTTAAGATGACCTAGGCACTGGTCCTTCACAACTCAAGGCTATCTCTAGGAGCTACAACATCTTTTTGGCGCCATTGTCGGGGAACGAATTTGAATATATTATCCCTGGGTACGACAAAATCATATTCACCCTTCAAAATCAGGTGAGCATGAAGGGTTGAGAGTTATATATCTCTCACCTTGGTGACTCCACAGTCTTTCAAAGTTTTAAATCTATTTGCAGCCCTAGCTTATCAAAAGCCTCACCTAAGGTCAGATACTTCTCAGTTGAGAACACCCTCTGTATCTAATCCAGAAAAAATTCTATTTAAAAGAATCTAGAAGGAGAAGCAACCTGCACATACAGACATACCTAGATTCTCGCTAGAAGATTCCCCGTCTTCCTCCCAACAAGCTTAGGTTCAAGGTCCTGGATCTACTGCTAGAGTGCTTGAATACCCACCAGATAACCTTTTCCATGAATAGTCGGAGATAAAAGACGAGGCAGAGTCTGTAGATCCATCAAAATTTGTCTTACATCCTACCCCAGAAGCTGAAGAAATAAAGCAAGTGACTATCCCTCAAATCCTACTTGGTCAAGAAAATTTATAAACCACTGTCCAACATATTTCTAGTGTCACTCAGCAAAACCTGCCTCTAGCTCCACTACCTCTCATGGCAGTTCCTGGCTTCTTGTTAAATAAATATGCCCCTCTGGCATTACCGCAGATTCTGAATGACATGCCCCAAGAATACATGAAGCACTTACCCCGGTTTACCAGGGAAGACATCAGTGCCGCACAAAAGCACTTGGAAGATTTATGTGCTTTTGTAGAGAATTTCAATCTAGAACAGTTGGTTGTAGTTCTGAGGTTATTCGTCCAATCTCTGGATGGAGAAGCAAGGAAGTGGTTCAAAACTCTTGGGGATAGCTCCATCACTAACTAGGAAGAGATGGAAAATGCTTTTACCCGGAAGTGGTGAGAGAAAAGAGACCATGGCTATTGTCTCATAGAATTCAATACATCGAAGAAAAGACACAAGGAAGACGTAGCAGAGTTTATAAAGAGATTTAATAAGTTGTACACCAACCAGCCAGCTGATATAAAGCCCCCTCAAGCTACTGCTAAGGTAGTGTTCGTGGGAGCCTTTGAATCTGAATTTGGCTTCACTCTAAGGGAGAGAAAATCTGCTTCTCTCGACCAAGCTCAGACAAATGCTTTAGAAGTAGAGGCTAACTTCGCTTCTACAAGAAAGTCAAAAGGCAGATTGGACCACGATTTCAGGGGAAAGGGTAAAGAAGAAGCCTCTTCTTCGAGTCAAGAAAAGGAAGTCTCAGATTATAAAATCGAGGAGATGAACAAAATGATTAAAAATCTTTCTAACAAGTTGGTGAGACTGGAACTTGAAGCGAAGAATGCCTCCTCTCAGCCAGCTCAACCTGCTTTTAACAGAGGGTATAATCAGCAGCATAGGAAACTACCTCTACAAATCCTACAAAGGGACAGAAAAGAGCAACAAGATCACATACAGTCCCCCTTATATTTGGAAGGACAAATGGAGGGCCCTGCTGAAGATGCTCCAGATGGGCAAGATGATCAGTGCTTCGCTTATTCAGAAGGAGAAGAGGTAGAACTTTCCCTACGAGAAGAAGAAGAAGAGGGAGGAAAGGTAAACTTTACTGAAGAACCTGACATAGATGATTACTGCAGACAGTTTGTTGATTTTATGCAAGCCCAATTCCACAGGAAGAATGACCTTCGGTCTTCCAGGAAGTGAACACGTACTCAAGATCAAGAGATAGAGTCATCTTCCAAGGAATCAACCCTCCCGAAGACTGATAACAAAGGCAAGAAACCCGTCGAAGAACCTTCCAGACAGAAAGGTGCTCCTGCATCATCATCCAAGTCCATACCTGACCCTCTTACTCATGCTAAAGGTATTTCCACTGTTGAAAGGCCTCCTATCTTCATCAAGGAACCAAAAGAGACCTCTGTAGAAAAAGGGCTCACTGTGTTCAATCTCCAAAAAGAGCTAGAAAAAGTCAAAATCCATGTTCCTTTGGTTGAACTCCTAAAACAGCCCTCCTATAAAGCTCAAGTCTCCCAGTTCATGCTCCCTCACGGAGTAACTTCACACCCAAACTCCCTTAACCTTCAGGAAGAAAGGCCCATGGTAGTTTTTGGCCCCCATGTAGAAGAATTAGACTCTGCAACACCACCCTTTTATGTCTCTTTAGTCATCCATGATTTGTTGTTACATAATTGTATGTTGGACTCGGGAGCTTCACATAATCTGTTGCCGTTTTCAGTCATGGAACAACTAGGTCTACAGATCACCCAACCCTACAAAGACCTCTATTCGTTTGACTCCAAATAGGTAAAATGTCTAGGGATGATTAAATATATGGTGGTAAATTTGGCTCAGATCCCGACCAAGAGTGTTGTCATGGACATAGTAGTTGCCAATATCCTAGCCCGTTTTCAAATGCTTCTATCTAGATCATGGGGTACTAAGATTGGAGGGTCGATCAAGCTGGATCTTACTTATGCAACTATTCCAATTTTTGGAGGACAAGAAAGAAGGTTGTATAGGGAATCAAGATTTGTAAAAATGGTGACCAAAGCCGATGGCTCAGTAAACTCCCCAGTGTACAACAAGGAAGGGGATTTCTCTTGTCTGATGTTGGAGGAAGACCAGGGGTTTTTGCAGGAACCATCATTGAACTTACTAAAATCCCAACATTCCTTAAGTGATGATGAAAGGGGAATGTGGACCTTACACTTTGATGGAGCAAACTCCAGAGAAGGAAATGGAGCAGGGGTCCTCCTGATTTCCCCTAATGGACAATTAGTGCCTTTCTCTTTCAAATTTGAGTATGAGGCCACTAACAACGTGGCAAAGTATGAAGCTTTGCTTCTGGGCCTGCAAACTGCCAAGAGTATGAACATTCAGAGCCTTAAAGTTTTTGGATATTTGGAGTTGGTGGTGAGGCAGATAAAGAACCAATGCCAAGAAAAACATCCTCGGCTGAGGGCATACAGAAATGAAGTGTGGGACTTGGTGGAAAATTTTTTCTTAGCATTTAACATATAGTTTATGCCGAGAGAATAGAACAGGATAGCAGATTCATTGGTTGTGGCAGCAAGCAATTTCCATCCACCTTAGAATCCACTTCTGAGATATGAAGTGGAGGTGCGTTATCGTCATTCCATTCCAGACAATGTCAAACATTGGCAAGTGTTTGAAGACAAAGAACAGATGAAACGTTTCATGGAGACTATTGAGGAATTCTCTAACTTGGTTATTGATACCACGGAGGAAGAGGAAACTGAAGAAAAACCCCAAAATAAATGGCAAGAGACGGTGGCTGGTCACAATGTGCTGCAGTTGAAAGGAAACATGATCCCCAGAGGGCTAGTACCCTTGGAGAGGTTGTTTGATAAGAACGACATTCCCGTTAGCCCCAACAAACTAACACCAGAAGCCCAGGTGGAAGATATTAACGTTGTGACGGAAGAAGAACCTAATATAGGCAAATTATCTAAAGGAGTCCCGAAAGAACATAGAGAAAGGTATGTGCAGTTGTTTCATTCCTATAAGGATGTTTTCGCTTGGTCTTACCAAGATCTTAAAACATTTGACATAAGCATCATCCAACACAAGATCCCACTGAGAGCTGAGGCCAAGCCGCATAAGCAGAAACTAAGGCAGATTAACCCTTTGCTGCTCCTCGCTATAGAGAAGGAAATCAAAAAGATGTTGAAGGCTAAGATTATTGTACCTCTGAGGTATTCAGAATGGGTGGCTAACCTGGTGCTAGTCCGAAAGAAAAATGGAGAAATAAGGTTGTGTGTAGACTTTCGGATCTTGAACATGGCTTCCCTTAAAGATAATTATCCCCTCCCTAAAATGGACCACATACTGCAAAAGGTGGTTGGGTCTTCTCAAATGTCCATGATGGATGGATTCTCAGGATACAACCAGGTGGCAGTCCTCCCAGAAGATCAGAGGAAAATGGCATTTACCACACCATGGGGTACCTTCATGTATGCTTGTATGCCTTTTGGTATAATAAACGTCAGGGCTACCTTTCAGAGAGTAATGGATGTCGCTTTAGTGGGAGAGAAATAAAAGTTTGTAGTGGTATATTTGGACGATATCATAGTCTTCTCAAAGGATTATAACGAACATGTGGAACATTTACGATGGACTTTTGAAAAATGTTGTAGGTATGGTCTGTCCCTAAATCCTCAAAAATCCACTTTTGCTTTAGAAGAAGGAAAATTATTGGGGCATATCGTTACCAAATTAGGAGTAAATATTGACCCAAAAAGGGTGGAAGTGATCAATGGCATATCCTTACCTCATAATAGGAAATAAGTTCAGGTTTTCCTTGGGCACATAAACCTTTTGAGAAGGTTCATCCCAAACTATGCAGAAATAGTTCGGCATATCACCGAAATGCATAAGAAAAGAAATGAGGTGAAGTGGACGAATGAGTCTAGAGAAGCATTTAATAGGATTAAGAGTGATTTTTCAAAAGCTCCGGTATTAGTAAGACCAGATTACAACAAACCATTCATGATCTTCTCATTTGCCTCCCCACATACTGTTGCCGTAGTACTTTTATAGAAAAATGAGGAAGGGTATGAACATCCCATCACCTTTTTTAGTTAGATACTTCGAGATGTTGAGATAAAATACAATATTCTAGAGAAGCAGACATACGCTTTGGTGAAGTCTTTAAAGGCATTTCGAATGTATGTCCTACAGTCAGCCATCACTGCTTTCATACCTACGGCCGTAGTTAAATATATTTTGATTCAAGGGGATAGTGAGGGAAAAAGGGGAAAATGGATTGCTAAAATCCAAGAATATGAATTAGACATCCGTCCCACAAAGCTCATCAAGGGACAAGGTCTAGCCAAGATTTTGTCTGAGTCCAACTGTCAGGCCCTAGGAATAAACCTATCCATGGGAATTGGGGAATTTTCTAGAGACACGGAGGAACAACCCAAGATAGAAACAACTGTGCAGAAGACCCACTTGAAGTATCTGATCAGTGTTTGGTATAAAGATATTGTGGAATATCTTTTAACTCTTAGGTGTCCTCCGAACTTTGATAAGGCTAAATATCGAAAGTTGAGGCTGAAGTCGTAGAAGTATATCATTGCAAATGGCTGAGTATATTGGAAGGACACATTGGTCGGTCTAGTCACCTTTGCCATCGATGCAGCTTCTCTTTTTGCATTTGCATATTAGGTGTCTCATACCGAATAAATTTCACCATTCCGCTAGGTCATGGATTCATTGATGGTAGTAATTTTTCTCAGTTGTCCCTCATGAGGTACTTGCTGATTTTCCTTTCTATTGTCTTTAGTCATCAGTCACTTTTATTCTCAAAATCATATCAGTAGGTCATAGGATGGGTCTCATTAGTTTCTAGGGTCTCACCATGGTGAAATTAATGAGTCAAATGTCAATAATATCATGAGGAAGACAATATGCTCAAATTCAACGCACCGGGGAAGAACCGGAGAAACATTTTATTCATCTTGATTTAATTTTCACCTCAAAACCATGTTTTGAGGTGAAAACAATATTTTCCTTTATTATCATTCATTATGTAATTTTATATCATCATATGTAATAAGCCAGAATTCAGAATCTGTTATCTCCACAAAGTGATGTTCCTGCCTTCAGAGAATTTTTCTGTGGCATGATTAATGCCAAATCATCCTCCAAGTAGATCCATCAGAAAGAGCCCGGAAAGAGCTTTCCAACGGTATACTACACTCTCAAAATTGACTTCTGGATTGAATTTTATGCTTGAGTGAAGTAAAATTCCCTAAACCTCCCCTATTTCCCATGTTCCCATTTGACTTTATGTTTAAAGTTTCATATTTCTTTAATAAAAACCCCTTTACCCCCTTTCTGATTACAAAATCGCATTATAAAATATGCGATTTAATTATAAACCACTTCCCCGACCATACCCCGTAGAACTTTATAATAAACAAATATCAAAGTTTATTATAAGTCCCGCCGTTCCCCACCATGCATTGTAATAAAAATTTATTATAAAGTTATATATTATATATAACCCGACGCAATTGCACCCCCTTATCTAATCGCAATCACAAACTTTTTCAACCGCAATGTTTATTTGAAGTCCTCCGATCCGCCAATCGCAAATAACTCCGCTCCGATTGATCACATCGCATTGCTTAAAGTTTATTGCTGATTGACCAATCGCAAGTCCTACCTCCGATTACCCCAATGTGATTGATCGCAACCTTCGATCGCAACATTCCCATCGCAACTTCCCGATCAAAATATTCCCATCGCAACCTCTGATCGCATCGTAACTCTGATGCGATTACCCTCGCTCCCCTCCAATATTGCGATTGTGATTGGCTGTCGACCCCACCATATGGTACATCCGTCCGTTCATATAATATAGGGCCTTTTCCTTTGTTAAACCCGAATTTTGGTTTTAATTTATAATATAAAGGGTTTTCCCCCAATCACATCAAAATTTGTATATGTATCACTCCGCCCTACTCTCGACTCCGATCTCCGATTGCGATTCGTACCCCCGGTCCCACCATTTAAAGCCCTCCATCATTCATTACAAAAACCATTTTTCCTTTGTAAAAGTCAAAAATTCATTCATTTTATTTATACAAAGGCCTTTTCTCCCATCGCATCGCATATTTGTAGATGTGTTACTCCGCCTACCCCGCTCCTCGATTCCAATTCTGATTATACTTATGTTTTAATATGATACCCCTCCGCTCGGCTCACTCCGATTGCGATTGTAATGCGGGTCCTGCCTCCTCTCCCTTTCTTCCTATTCATGGTTTTTCCCTTCGCGAACGCATAAATTCAATTTATGTTATTACAACGGAATTTTATTAAAAAGTCAAAGAATAAAAAAATAAATGGAAAGCAAAGGAGACAGTCAAAGGCCGAGATCTTAAAATAAAATGAAGATGGTTACAACAACAGAAAAATAGGAGATATGTCCATCGGATTACCTATTTTCGTTCATACAGCATAACAGCTAAATCTCCAAAGTGGTCAAATGCAATGTTGTCCCTTATTTTTAGGGGCAGATTGTTGTATTACTTTCTATGATTGTATTTCAGTTCTTCAGCTGTTAAAACAACTCCCTTTTCTGTGGATCTGTGTTCCCACATTTCGGCTTATTTATTGTATTGTAAATCATTTGTAAGCAGTTTTTTGGGAGTAATCTGTAACTCAGAAAGTAGGGGAAATAGTGTGGAAGAAAATCTCTGCGCTACATTGTACAGTTTCACAGGAATTAATAAGAGATGCAGCTCTGATTTGTGGGATCCATGTGGTATGAGATTTAGCATTTGTTTTCTCCTTTGTTTCATATGTGAATTGTTATGTGTTCCATTCATCCATAAACATTTCCTTTTGAATGCTTTCAAGATAGAAAGGTAGAATCCATCTCTATATGCTCTGCCTTGGGAAATCATTCATACTCTGTATTTTTCTTCTGTTTGAAAAGGATCCATTTGTTGTGCCCTTTTCAGCTCCTCACCAGTCTTTCCATCCCATCCTCATTAAATTTTAATTGCTAATTTTCCTGCCTATCTTGCCCCATGAAATACCCTGTGTCCTGATTTAATTCCCGGTTTCAACTGTCCCTTTATATCCCACACATCCCTGAAATTCATTCATTCATTTTATTTAAACCTTTTATCCCTATCATTTTACCTAGCCTAATATCATATTTCTATTGCAGTTTATTGAATATTCTTTTACGGAGAGAGCCCTCTCCTGTCCTTGTAGGGCTAGCTACAAGGCTAAGCGTGGTTTAGTTGTTACCCTGATTTGCCTTTTGCAGCCTGGGGTCCAATTCAGGTGCTAACATCTCTGGCGACCATACTGGGGATAAGTTCAAGATTGTTTGTTTGTTAGTGTTATTTGTTTTATAAACTACAGACGAAGCCTGAAGTATGCCAGGTAGCCTTCGAAATGCACATTGCTTTGCAAGTGCATAAGTAGATAAATGCTACTTCAGTCAATCTTCGGTCTAGTTTTATAAACATAACATCTGACTTGCAAGATTTGCCCCAGTACATCAAATAATTCCAGACCTTTGAAAGATGATGTTCAGATTTTGCTAGGCTGCAAAATAAGATTTTTGTAGAATAGAAATTTGACCACACTGGCTTCAAGAAGATACACCAGGGCTAATCCAGATCCAAATCCTCCCCCTGTGTTTGAAAATCCAAATCTTATCCCAAGAATTGTCAGAAGACAAGAAGGATCATTAAGCCCCAGACCCGTTTTCAGGTCCTATACTTGGCCCAGTGAATGGTTTTTTGTAGAGGATCTTTCTTTTGATGAGAATTTTGAGCTTCCTTTATTTAGGAATAAGTCTGAAAATGACATTGATGATACAGTTTTAGATCCTGATTTCCTTGTAGATATTGAAGTCCAAAGAGCAAATACCTCCATTGACGATTACATTTTGAATTCTCCTTAGTCCATCACTGTAACTAATATCCCTGAGCCTTCAGAATCATTAGGAACAACATTTCCCCCTCCCAATTCATCAGCATTCCCATCAGTCAATTCCCAATTATCATCTCCTCCATTAACACCGTCCTCAAATCCTACAAGTCCTGTCGTAAATCCACCCAGAGTTATGGCTGCCAGGTATGCACCCCTGGTCTTACCCCAGGTCCTCAATGATATGCCAGCTAACTATCAGAGTAAGATTCCAATCTTTGATGCCACTCAGAGCATCACGAATCAACAACATGTTGATAAAATGAATGAATTTTTTTATTTGCATGAGGTAGAAGCAGAGAATGTAACAATGAGGTTGTTTGTTCAAAGTTTCGGAGGTGAAGTCAGAAAGTGGTTTAGAGCCCTACCGCCAGGCACAATTCGCACTTTGCAGGAGTTGTACACTCAGTTCCTGGACCGGTGGGAGGTAAAAAAGAACCCACTTCAAATCATGTCTGAATATGAGAACATTAAAAGAAATGTGGGTGAAACCATGCAGGATTATTGTTTGAGATTCAATGTTGTATATAATGCTATTCCAGCTAATTTGAAGCCTCCTATGGGACTAGCATTGTTAAAATTTCCCGATGGATTTGATGTTGACATGGCATATCAGCTGCGTGAAAGAGATCCGTCTTCACTTGAAGACATGCAGAAGATAGCGGTAAACGTTGAAGCTAATCTGCTGGCTAAAAGAGCATGAGCCAGAGCTAAGAAAAGAGTCACAATAAAAGAGGAGGCCTCTACTTCAGACAGTAAAATGGACACTCTGATCAGAACGGTGGAAAAAATGGTTGGTAGGTTGACCATTGCAGACAGACCAGAGCCTCAAATAATAAATCTGAATTTCAGAGGACAGCAGCCGCAATTCAGAATTAAACAGAGAGAACAAAGAACGCAGGACCAAATTACGCCACCATAACAGCAGATTAAAACTCCTTTGCAGCAGAACTACATGCAAGGGACAGATTCAGATGATGATAATCCTGTGATTGAGGCTAATCACTTTTTCATGGCTGATGGTGTGCCCATTTTCCTTACAAAAGACGAAGAATACACAGTGGCGACTCTAGACATTCAAAAAGACCAAAATTTCATTTTGGCCAATGATACAGTACTGGAAGAGGAGTCTGATGACTATCAGAGAGGGTATATGAACGCTATGTTGGCTCAACAAAGGCAGTACTCTTTAAGGAACAGAGAGGTTACAGTCAACCCCATTCAAAAGAGAAAGGAACTCCAAATGAAAAATGATGCACAGAAGAAAGCTAAGGAGCTGGCTTATCCTTCCTCTAGCAAAGCACCTGCAGTTGCTAACACAGCCAATGAGAAGAACCAACAGAACACAGTAAAGGAGCCAACAGAGAAGAGAGACCCACCCATTAAAGAGGTAGAAAAAGCTCCCTCCTTTAATCTAGAAAATGAAATCTCTAAATTAAAAGTGTTTATGCCCCTCACAGAGTTGGTGAAGAATAGTGTGTATAAAACTCAGGTGTCCAAAGTCTTGCAAATAGATTCCGTCTCCGATATGGTCAATGTAGAAGACAACTAGCCTGAACTTATTTTCGGTCCAGCCACAGAAGAATCTGAAGAAAATGAAGTCCCTCCTTTTTACTTGAGTCTTAGAGTACATGAGTTTATCCTGCATAATGCTATGTTGGACTCCGGGGCCTCACATAATTTGATGCCCAAAGCTGTCATGGAGAAGCTAGGCCTTGACATCACTCGTAAATATCATGACTTTTATTCCTTCGACTCAAGTAGGGTCCACTGTATTGGTTTAATTAAATATTTGGTAGTGTCTTTAGACCAGATTCCAGCAAAGAATGTCTTGATGGATGTAGTTGTTGCTGATGTCCCACCAAGGTTTGGAATGCTTCTATCTAGGTCTTGGGGTGAAAAACTTAAGGGAACCATGCAGCTTGACTTCTCTTATGCCACTATCCCTGTATTTGGCCAGTTGAGGAAGTTATATAGGGAAAAGAAAATGAAATATATGATTACCAGCAAAGACAAGCCTATAAATCATCCCATCAATGCTGTCCATACAGACTTAGAGTCTTTTGTCTTGTATTCTGATGGTGGTTTAAATGATGAGAATGTTCAATTGGTACAAGTGGATGAAATACCTGAGATTTCAGAGAATTTCAAAGAGGTCCTCAAATAGGAAAAGGAAAAAGCAGCAAACACTTCTGAACCTCCTTCCTGCCAGCAACAAAGGGACAATGAACAGCTAGAAATCAGCCAAGGTAAAGAAGAGAAAGAAACAAATTTCCAGCATCTTCAAGAAGAAGAAGAAGGCCTGTGGAGTGTGGAGTTTGATGGAGCTGTTGGTAAGGATGGAGCTGACATTGGAATATGGATTAGGAGCCCTGTTTTTCAACCTGAGAAGGTTCCAAGTAATGTTAGATTTTGTGCTTATAAGCTAGCTTTTGATTGCTCTAACAATGAAGCAGAATATGAGGCTTTGACTGCAGGCCTCAAAATTTTGAAGAAGTTGAATGCAAAAAGGATTTCTGTGTATGGTGACTCCGAATTGATAATCAAACAGGTGAAGGGAGAATACCAAGCCAAACATCCAAGATTGAGGGCATACAGAAATGCAGTCTTGGACATTTTGAAAATATTCCTAGAGTATACTTTGACAACAGTGCCCAGGATGCAGAACATTATTGTTGATTATCTTGCCACTACTGCAAGTAACTTGAAGATTCCGATGAACTCCAACAATAAATTTGAAATCTATGTCAAACATAGGCCTGCTGTTCCGGACAATTTAAGGTATTGGAAAGTATTTTGGGATGATAATGAGATCAATGCATTTTTGCAGGGTGATGAAAAATTCAAAGATACTCCAATAGAGGGTGAGTATGAGGTTGATGATCAAGAGTTGGAAGAAAACCAGATGGACATATTGCAGTTAAAGGATAATGTAATTCCTAGAGGTCTCATACCTCTAGAGGAGATTTTTGATCAGGATGATGTCGCAAAGAAACCAAGCTTGGTGCCCACAGAGAAAGGAGTTGAAGATGTGAATATTGGAACAATTGATCAGCCCAAGTTTGTCAAATTATCAAAGGCATTATCCCCTGAGGTAAAGGAGAAGTATGTTAAATTGCTTTCTGAATTTTCAGATGTATTTGCATGGGATTATTCATATTTGAAAGTGTATGATAAGAACATAATTCAACATACAATTCCTATTAAGCCGGATCAGAAGCCTTTCAGACATAAGCTGAGAAGAATCAATCCAAAGCTGCTGCCATCAATTGAAAAGGAGGTAAACAGGTTGTACAAAGAAGGAATCATAGTTCCTATTATATTTTCTGATTGGATTTCGAATTTGGTCCCAGTGCGTAAAAAGACTGGAGAAATAAGACTGTGTATTGACTTTCGGAACTTGAATAAGGCATCCTTAAAGGATAATTACCCACTTCCGAAAATGGACCATATTCTGTAGAGAGTAGTTGGAGCATCTAGGATGTCACTACTTGATGGCTACTCAGGCTAAAATCAGATCTTGGTGCATGAGAAGGACCAAGATAAAACTGCCTTCACAACACCCTGGGGAACATTCCAGTATGCCAAGATGCCCTTTGGACTGAAGAACGCTGGAGACACCTTCCAGCGTGCAATGGACATTGCTTTTGCAAATGAAAAATATGTTTTTCTTGTTGTTTATTTGGATGATTTGACAGTGTTTTCAGGTTCAGATGATGAGCATTTGCACCATCTAAGAGTGGCTTTTCAGCGTTGCAGAAAGTTTGGGATTTCTCTCAATCCCAAAAAGAGCCTTTTTTCCATGGATGAGGGAAAATTGCTCGGGCATATCATCTCTAAAGATGGCATCCACATAGATCCAACCAGAGTGGAGGAAATTCAGCTCATAGATCTTCCACGGAACAAGAAAGAGATTCAGGCCTTTAATGGTAAGATGAATTTTTTGCGCAGATTTATACCTAATATGGCTGAGCATTTGAGAGAAATGACCAATATGTTGAAGAAAGACAGCACGATTAAGTGAAGTGAGGAAGCTATCAAGTCATTCAATCTGGTAAATTTTTCTTTGTCTAATGCCCCAGTTATGATCAGTCCCAACTATACTCAAGATTTTATTATATTTTCGTTTGCATCTTAGCATACTATGGCTGCTGTTTTAATGCAAAAGAGAGATGAAGTAGAAGAGCCAATTGCCTTTTTCAATAGGACTATTAGAGATGCTGCTTTAAGATATAATATTATTGAAAAGCAGGCATTGGCTCTTGTCAAGGCATTGAAATATTTTAGGGTCTATATTCTACATTCACACACTACAGCATATGTCCCTAACACAGTAGTCAAGGATGTGCTCATGCAAACTGATCCAGAAGGTCGAAGAGGCAAATGGATAGCAGCTATGTTGGAGTACGATCTGGAGATCAAGCCTACTAAGTTGATCAAAGGCCAAGGTTTGGCTAAATTGATGGCCCAATCAAATTTGCGTGCTTTAGATATAAACCTCATTTCAGCAATGTCGAAAGAGGAAGATGAAAGTTTGTTGGTTCCTATTTCAGATATTTTTCTGCAGTCCCCTTGGTATTCAGACATTGTGTATGCTCTTCAGCATCTCTCGCCTCCTCCAGACATGTCTAAGAGTAAGGGTAGATCTTTGAAACTCAAATCTACAAAGTATTGTATTTTGAACAGTGCTCTGTTTTGGAAGGATCCGGGAGGCGTTTTGCTAAATTTCCTTGTTGAAGAAGAAGCTCAGAAGGTAATGCACGATTTCCATAAAGGTGACTGTGGTGGTCACCTGTTTTGGAAAAATACAGCGGAAAAGGTATTGAGAGCCGAGTATTATTGGCCCACCTTATTTTCTAATTTATATAAAACAATGATGAATTGTCATGAATGTCAAATTTTCCAAGGGAAGAAGAAATTGCTTCCACTTCCTTTGAAACCTGTTTCAGTGAACGCGCCCTTTTAGCAATGGGGGCTTGATTTTATAGGAGAAATACATCCCACGTCGTCAGCACATCATCGATGGATATTGACTGGGACAAACTACTTTACGAAATGGATCGAGGCCATCCCTGCCAGGAAAGAAACTGACATGGTAATTATTCAATTCCTGGAATCAAATATTTTATCCCATTTTGGTTGCCCATGTAAAATTGTGACAGATAATGCAGTCGCGTTCAGATCAAAGAAAATGGTCAATTTCTGTGAGAAGTACAACATCGTGCTCGGCCATTCAACAGCGTATTATCCACAGGGAAATGGCCTGGCAGAATCATCGAACAAATCGCTGATGAATATAATTAAGAAAATGTTGGAGGCAAACAAAAGAAATTGGCACCGGAAGCTTATCAACGCACTGTGGGTAGACAGAGTCAGCAGTAAAAAATCAATAGGTATGTCACCTTTTGAGTTGGTTTATGGTACTGATGCTATCTTTCCTACCTCTCTTACAGTTCCAGTAATGAGATTATTACAAGAAGTTGGCAGCGAAGATGATGACAACTAGCGAAGGTTCAACCAGACGATCCACCTTCAAAAAAAGAGAGAAGAAGTGTTACAGAAAGCGAGCCAGTTGCAGGACAAGATTAAAAATATCTATGACAGGAAGACTAAAGAAGAAAGGTTTCAGTTGGATGATGTAGTGTTGAAATGGGATGCAAGAAATGAAGACAAAGGGAAGCACGGTAAATTTGACAACCTTTGGAAGGCACCATACAGAATTACAGCATACAGGGGTCAGAATGCCTTCTTGCTTTCAGAAATGGATGGTCAGGATTGTCCTGGAGGAGCAGTAAATGGTAGGCTATTGAAGCAATACTATTGTTGAAGACATGGATTAGAATCTATCTCATCTTCATTGTACATACCATTTTATTTTTCTAAAAGAAAAGTTCAAAATGCACAGTCATTCAAGTTTGGGGCCCGAGGTGAAGGCTATAAAACTTGGATGACATGTGTATGGTTTGGTTTTATTTTAGTTTTCAGTCTTAGTCTAGAGTTAGAGTCAGTTTTCATTTGTGTCAGTTTTCAACATTTTGATTCCATGCCCAATGGATAAGGCTACCTGGTCTACGGTGTTCTTGGCACCTCCAAGGAGCTACCATCCCCATTGGAGCCAATGTTAGTGTCAGTCTAGTCATACTACCATCAGTGATCAAAATTACTCTTTGCATTTGCATATTAGGTGTCTCATACCGAATAAATTTCACCTTTCCGTTAGGTCATGGATTCATTGATGGTAGTAATTTTTTATCAGTTGTCCCTCATGAGGTACTTGCTGATTTTCCTTCCTATGGTCTTTAGTCATTAGTCACTTTCATTCTCAAAATCATATCAGTAGGTCATAGGATGGGTCTCACCATGGTTAAATTAATGAGTCAAATGTCAATAATATCAGCAAGGTCATGAGGAAGCCAATAAGCTCAAAGTCACAGCACCAGGAAGAATCAGAGAGACATTATATTCATCTTGATGTAATTTTCACCTCAAAACCATGTTTTGACGTGAAATGTAATATTTTTCCTTTATTATCATTCATTATGTAATTTTATATCATCATATGTAATAAGCCACAATTCAGAAGCTGTTATCTCCACAAAGTGATGTCCCTGCCTTCAGAGAAGTTTTCCGTAGCATGTTCAGCACCAAATTATCTTCCAAATAGATCCATCAGAAAGAGCCCGAAAGGAGCTTTCCAACGGTATACTACACTCTCAAAACTAACTTCTGGAATGAAATTTATGCTTAAGTGAAGTAAAAGTCCCTATATCCTCATATACCCCCTATTTCCCATGTTCCCCTTTAACTTTATGTTTAAAGTTTCATATTTCTTTAATAAAAACCCCTTTACCCCCTTTCTGATTACAAAATCGCATTATAAAATATGCGATTTAATTATAAACCACTACCCCGACCATACCCTGTAGAACTTTATAATAAAAAAATATCAAAGTTTATTATAAGTTCCGTCGTTCCCAACCACTTCCCCACCATGCATTGTAATAAAACTTTATTATAAAGTTATATATTATATATAACCCGCCGCAATCGCACCCCCCTTATCTAATCGCAATCGCAAACTTTTTCAATCGCAATGTTTATTTGAAGTCCTCCGATCCACCAATCGCAAATAACTTCGCTCTAATTGATCGCATCACATTGCTTAAATTTTATCACCGATTGACCAATCGCAAGTCCTACCTCCGATTACCCCGATGCGATTGATCGTAACCTCCGATCACAACCTCTGATCGCATCGACCTTCCGATATCACCGCTCCTCCAATCGCATCAAAAATTCTGATGCGACTACCACTGCTCCGCTCCAATATTGCGATTGCGATTGACTGTCGGCCCCACCATATGGTACATCCGCCCGTTCATATAATAAAGGAACTTTTCCTTTGTTAAACCCAAATTTTGGTTTAAATTTATATACAAAGGGTTTTCCCCCAATCGCATTGGAAATTTTACATGTACCACTCTGCCCTACTCCTGATTCCGATCTCCGATTGCGATTGACCTGTCGTTCCCACCATACGGTACTTCCTCCCATATATATTATAAAGGTCCTTCCCCTTTGTAAATGTGAAATTTGATATATTTCGTTTTGTACAAAGGTTTTTCCCATTCCCCCTTCTCCAATCACATCAGAAGTTTTGGTTTCAACTGCCCATTGCAATATGCCTACCCCAAAGTCCCGATTGTGATTGCGATTGCCCTCATTCCACCATCGCATTGCATATTTTAATCATTTCATAGATTTGTTACTCTGCCTGTCCCACTCCTCGATTCCAATTGCGATTACACTTATGTTTTAATATGATATCCCTCCGCCCGGCTCACTCCAATTGCGATTGTAATGCGAATCCCGCCTCCTCTCCCTTTCTTCCTATTCATGGTTTTTCCCTTCACGAACGCATAAATTCAATTTATGTTATTACAATGGAATTTTATTAAAAATTCAGAGAATAAAAAAAAAATTGGAAAGAAAAGGAGACAGTCAAAGGCCGAGAGCCTAAAATAAAATGGAGATATCTACAGCAGCAAAGAAATAGGAAATCTGTTCATCGGATTACCTATTTTCGTTCGTACAGCCCAAACAACAAATCTCCAAAGTGGTCAAATGCAATGTTGTCCCTTATTTTCAGGGGCAGATTGTTCTATTTCTTTCTATGATTGTATTTCAGTCCTTCAGCTGTTAGAACAGCTCCCTTTTCTGTGGATCTATGTTCCCACATTTCAACCTATTTATTGTAATTGTAAATCATTTGTGAGCAGTGAGAAAAGAATCAAAAGTAGGGGAATAGTTTGGAAGAACATATCTGCACTACATTGTACAGTTTGACAGGAATTAATAAGAGATGCAGCTCTGATTTGTGGGATCCATGTGGTATGAGATTTAGCATCTGTTTTTCTCCTTTGTTTCATATGTGAATTGTTATGTGTTCCATTCATCCATAAACATTTCCTTTGAATGCTTTCAAGTTAGAAAGGTAGAATCCATTTTATATGCTCTGCCTTGGGGAATCATTCATACACTATGTGTTTTCTTCTGTTTGAAAAGGATCCATTTGTTGTGCCCTTTTCAGCTCCTCACTAGTCTTTCCAATCCCATCCTCATTAAATTTTAATTGCTAATTTTCCTGCCTATCTTGCCCCATGAAATACCCTATGTCCTGATTTAATTCCCAGTTTCAACTATCCCTTTATATCCCGCACATCCTTGAAATTCATTCATTCATTCTATTAAACCCTTTCCCCATCATTTTATCTAGCCTAATATCAGTTCATTATTGTGTTATTGGATATCTATTCTACGGAGAGAGCCCTCTCCTGTCCTTGTAGGGCTAGCTACAAGGCTGAGCGTGGTTTAGTTGTTACCCTGATTTTCCTTTTGCAGCCTGGGGTCCAATTCAGGTGCTAACACATTCCATAAGTCATATTTCACTTTCATTCCATATTTTTCACTCATTCCATTCATGTTCCATACTTTAAAAAAAAATAGTAATACATTCTGCAGCTGAGCACATTCTACAGCTGAGTACATTCTGCGGTTGATTCTATTCTACAGCTAATTTGATTCTGCAGCCACTTCAGCAGTTCTGACATGATGATTGCAAGGGATTAAAGGATTTTTTTTTGAATACCACCATGCTAAAAAGAGTACCTAAGGAACAACATCAAAGCAAAACAACAAACACAAAGGTTAAGTTCTGAGGTAAAGTGTAAAAAATTATTTTTAATAGCAAAGTTAAAAATATGAAACATGTATAATATGAACATTCATGTGTCCTTGACAACTCATCATTCTAATTGATTACAATCCTCATACTATCTATCAGTCATATCTTTCATATAAAGTTACATATCGATCCATCATTAATACTCTTGATTGATGACTAATGGTCATGATCATGACGTGACATACTTGTCTACGTCTCTCCAAGACCATACCATCTATTTATTGTCTACAACTCTCCATAACCTTCCATGAGATCCGTAGCTCATTCATATCCATCGATTCCGCAGCCAATTCATCTCCATTAATTTTGCAGTTAATTCATTTCCATAGAACAGAGGGGTAATTATGAAGGTTGAAAGTACTCTGCATAAAAGAAGGATGGGATTGATTGTTAGATCAAAACCAGTGGGGGTAAAATACATGGAAGGATACCCACAGGTCAAATAATTACTACAACAAGCTGGATGGTTGAGGTTAATAGAAAAATTCAATGGTTTTCATAAGGAAATTACAAAATCCATTGCCCAGTATTTTGATGGAACCAAAGTAGAGATTGGGGACATTAAATTTGCGGTGACAGAGTCATTCTTAGTTGAGGCTACAGAACTTCCAAGGCATGGAGAGAGATGGTTCAAGAACAAAGAGTTCCATAGTGAATATTAGAAGGTGATACTAAAAAACCCAGGTATGGATGTCTTAGTTTTTAGAAAAGGAATCCCCAATACAGCTCTTAAAAGCAAATGGAGAAATATGCTCTTGATTTTACAGAAATTCATAACTTGTGAAGGAATATTTGGAACCATGTATGTTTACCATATCCATTTATTAATGAATTTTATAGAAAATGGTGAAATCAACCTTCCTTTCTTTCTGCTCAATAGTTTAAGAAGGATGGCCTCAAATGTACAAAAGAGAATACAATCCATAGAGACTACCATGCATCATCATGGTTTGGTGAAAATATTGATTGAATTTCACTTAAGGAGCATAGGAGACACTTGGGAGGATTTCCTTGTTAGGAATCATTTTCAAGAACTACCAGAGCCACCACCCAAGGAAGATAATGTCACGAGAAGCAGAAGAAAGAACACTGATATAATTGTTGAAGACAGACTTGAAACTTCACTACAGAAGAATGATGAAAAGCTAATTTCTGAGGAAATGACAGAAATTAGGAAACAAATTAAGGCTAGAGGAAAGAAAAATAAATATAATGAGGTTACAAATGAAGGGAATGAAAGTCCTCCAAAACTAAGAAGGAGCTCTAGACTCCGAGGCACCATGAAGAAGACACCATCAAGAGGGACAAAGCTTATAAATATAGAAGAAGAAACACCAGTACCATCAATTGTTAATATTTCTCCTATGCACAGTCCTCAAGACTCTAATGTTTATTATTTTGAAGAAGGCCCTAGTAGAAGATCTCCTGGTATAGATCCAGTTCAATAGCAAATATATGATTATGTAGAATCATTGGAGAGAAGAAGTGCCTCAATGAACCCAAAACCACCTGTCAATCCACAAGAACCTATAATTGATGATCTTAAGTAGGATATTTATGTATTAGAGACATTAAATAGGCACATGAAGTAGTAAAATGAGATTTTGAAGGAACAAAACAAATTGGACAAGGAAATGCATGATAATACTACTCTGCAGCTAGGACTATGGCATAAGAAAAATAGGAAATTGAAGAATAAGAACAAGTCATTAAAAAGAGCAATCATTAACCTTAAGTTCAAACTTCTTATGAAAAGGCCCAGAATGACATTGACTTCAAAGAAGAACAAAAGAAGAAGGTTGGATGTCCTAGCTGAGGTATCTGAGAAAATGCAGTAGGGGAAAAGAACTCACATTTTGTCAAATTGCATGAGGACATGCAATGATTTTTCAGTGGGGGTATGTTGAACCTTAGGATTACCCTCTCTTTGATAGTTTTTCTCACCTCATTCCATCATTTTTCCATAATATCACAAACCCTAATCAATGAATAATGCTAGGTTTCGTCTTAAGGATGCATTTAAATGATTTTCATATTATATTTTCATGATTTTTCTATTTAGATAAGTTTTTGCAATTTATCTATAGAATGCAGCCTATTCTGCAGCTAATTGTGTGTTCTGTAGCCACTCTTATGGTTTGGCAAGTTCTAGGTGTCAGCTGAGGAATTGGGCCACATGGGTGTTTCTAGAATCATGCCTACATGGATTCTATCTTACTCACTCAGTGCAGATCAACATAAAAAGGAGCCTAAACTCATGGTCAAAGATACAAGTCAAAATATGTTACCTTCAGCAGTCAGACTCTTGATTTGCTCTTCATAGCAAGTCATGAGTCCAACAGTCCTATTTCAATTGAAATTTGAGTTATACACCTGTAGCTAGTTTAACTCATAATCAATTATGTAGTTTCCCTTTAAATATTGGTTCTATAGAACCGAGAGACAATTCAGTACAGTTCATATTTCTAAGTGTAAATGCAGGCTTTCTGTGGATACTCTGTTTCCAGACTTTCTTTTCATCATAAAAAGAAGTTCAATTTTCCAATGATTGCTTGATTGCACCTTTAACAAGCTAGGAGTTCAAACACATCAGTTGCAGAGGGCCCATGCTTCTGAAGGACATTTTTATTTGTGTTTTTTTTAGTTAAATTTCCTTTACTCTGTTTCAACAATTTCTGTATCTAATTAGGCTTATGCTTCATTTCCAGTTTTCAAATAGTTTAATGATAAATCACAATTGTGCAGACTTACTCTTCCAAGGCATTTCATGGAAAAAGAAACTCTTTTTTCAAAACTGAATTAAGGATTGAAGTGCTAAGAAACCACAGTTATTTATTTTTATTGTTCTTGTCTTTTATTTCCATTATAACAGAGTTGTCAATTGTTGTGTCAATAGATGTTTATGAAAGCCATTTTAAATATGATAATCCCACATTAAATGGTTCAATATCTCACACATACAATATCTGAGTTTACCTTGCTTATTTTCATTTTCTTTCCAAATACTAAGGCATAATTGATTTCTCCTAGAGCATCTCAAGAGGCTAAACACTTTACAATTGAATGTTGCAGAAAAATCAATTGTACATTAGTTGATTTTAGTTAAAACTTAGATGCTTTTTCTTTAATGATCCTCACTTAATTTCAAACAATAATCTTCCTAAAAATCACTCTAAAAGGAATTGATATGATCATGTTTCAAGATGGGATGGTTGAATGATTAAATGAAATGCAATTTATGAGTTATCCATTTGCAGATTTTTCTTAGTTCTCTAGTTCAACAGGTGTAATTAGTTACCTAACATTACTTCAAGAAGATCACTCTTTACAAATTGAATATTGGGAGTAACTAAACATACCTTAGAAGTTTTCATTGCATTCCTTGCTCTCCGTTCTAGGATCTTAGGAAGTTAAAGTACAAGCAGTTACTAAACTCAATCTCAATAAGGTCATGCTTAATAATTGAATGTTGAAGTAACCAGAGGTACAATAGTTGTTTCATTTTCTACTTTCATTTAAGATAGGCATTGTAATTCTCAATCTTAATTTTAGAAATAGATCCATGGATTAGGACACATAAACAAATTAGATAGACTTATAGAAGAGAAGAATAACATGTTTCTGAGTTCTTTTAAGAACCCAACGTTTCGGACTTCCTAAGTGAGTCCATCATCAGGGGTAGACGCCAAATATTCTTTGAAATGTTGGGAGGAACAGGGCAAAAGAATAGAAGAATAAATAGTGAATGGAGAGGAGTTATAAAGGTCGGTTTTGATGAAAGATAAATTTTATTTAATCTAATTTTAATTTAGTAAAAATAATTTAATTGAATTATGAAATTAATTATTAGAATTATGTCTTTATTTTAAATTAATTTATATAATTAATTAAACTACTATTTTAATTTGTTTAATTTTATTTATATATTTTTATTAAATCAAAAAATTAAACAAATTTATTTTAATTTAATTTAATAAAATAAAATTAAAATTTATTAAATTAAAATAAAACGAAATAGTAAAATTTAGTAAATGTTTAGGTCCTTATATTAGTAGTAATTTGTTTAATTTAATTTAATTTAATTTAATCATTTTTATTTATTTATTATTATTATTATTATTATTATTATTATTTTTATTTTTTTTAATTAATAGAGATAAAATGTATTAAATAAGTTAGCCTTACCGAATTGAGAACAAAAAATATTTATTTATATTTTATTTGTTGTATTTATTTAATTATTTATATATTCTTCTTTTTAATTTGTTTGATTTAATTAATGACTTATTTTATTTATACCATGTTATTATTTGTTTTAATGTCTTAAGAGGTATGATGTAATAAGGGTTTCCAAGTGTTGCTAGTGATAAGACCATCATCACGATTCATGTTGTTTTTTCTTTTCTCAATTTCAATGGCCTCTTTGATTTTTCTTTTTAGGTAATGGCCCTATTCGTATGTAATGTGAGGATGAGAAGGCATGCTCTGCTAAGGTGGATTTGGCCGTTCTGTTCCGAGATAGGTCAATAGAATGTTCTTTTAGTCTAATGCTGAGGGATCTGCCTGTTTCACCGATGTATTCTTTCCCACAAGAGCAAGGTATACTATAAACTCCTTTTTGTAGCCTAGGGTTTATAGGGTCTTTAACAGAGTCTATCATATTTAAAATAGTATTGGGGGGAGTGAAGGCAATCTTAATGTTATGTTTGTTAAGCATTCTAGAGATTTTATCGGTAGTTCCTTTTATGTAAGGCAAGGAGATTTTAGGGATGTCAAAGGCTCTTTTTAAGTTACTTTTATTAAGGGTTTGGTGAATGGTTTTGTTGATGACATGTTTGTTATATCAATTTTGTTGAAAGACATGGCGGAGATGGTTTATCTCATGATCTAGGTGGTGAGAGTCTGAAATTATGGAAGCCCTAGTTGTTAGGGTTTTGATGATACCAATTTTTTGATTAGGGTGGTGATGTGAGTCAACATGAAGGTATCTATCTGTGTGGGTCGTCTTTTTATAGACTTTGGTGCTGAGTTTTCCTTCTTTTTTTGTTAAAAGGATGTCTAGGAAAGGTAATTGGTTGTCCTTTTCAATTTCAAAGGTAAATTTGATGTGACTCGAGAGACTATTAATGTGAACTAAGAAATCATTTAATTTTGATATACCGTGGGTCCATTTAGCAAAGATATCATCCACATATCTTTTCCATTCTTCAGGGGCGAATGGAAAGGATTTGAGGGCTATTTTCTCAAAATGTTCCATGTATATGTTGGCGATAACAAGAGATAGGGGTGAGCCCATGGCCACCCCATTAGTTTGTTCATAAATAATACCATTGAAGCTGAAGAAAGATGATTTTACGCATAATTTTAGGAGGTTTAATGTCTCGTTATCCGTGATAGTTTTCAAAATGTTGATGGCTTCATCTATAGGAATCATAGTGTAAAGGGAGACAATGTAAAAAATTACCATGAGATCCTCGTCTTGCATGTCAAGGTTTTTGGTCCATTGAACAAAGGAAGCAGAGTCTTTGATATGTGATGAGGTGTTTCCAGCAAGGGGGCGAAGCTTTTTGGCAAGGTATTGTGCAATGAGGTAGGTAGGTGAACCAATGGTGTTGACTATGGGTCTTAGGGGGATGCTTGTTTTATGAACTTTGGGAGCACCGTATATTCTAGGGGTGATGGAGCTAGAAGGGGTGATTCTCTTTTTTATGATGGTATCAAGAGAAGAATCTTTTATTTTTTTGGTAACTTCCTTGAGAATTTTAGCACTAGGATCTTTATTTAAAATTCTGTAGCAACCACTGTTGTTTAGGTGATCTTCCATTTTCTTATCATATTCAACCCTGTCCATTATTACAGTTGCATTACCTTTATCTGATTTTAGGATGATTATATTTTTATTATTTCTTAGGTTTTTTAGAGCAAGTTTTTCTTCTTTGGATAAGTTACACGGAGGTGGCTTGGTATTTTTAAGGATTTTAACAGTTTCTTGTCTTATATCTTCGACTAAGATAAGGTTAAGATCTCTTATGGTAATTTCTATGTTGCTAATTATATTGTCAACGAGAATTTTATTAGGGGTAATGGCAAAGTTTAGACCTTTCTGAAGAAGGGACAAAGAAGCTCGGTCTAATCTAAAGCTGGACAGATTTACCACAGTGGGATTGTTAAATCCCTTATTGTACGAGTTGCTGAGGGATAGGTTGATGTTTTCAGTGTGTGAGTTGCTGTAAGGAAGAGAGTTCACAGGGAAGTCGATAGGATCAGTTGCAGAATTTATATGTTGAGAAGTGAGGTCTACAGGTCGAGCGATGCTTTGTTTTCTTAACTAGCCCACAGTTTTGGTTTGTTTTGTGAAAATTAGATTAGTTTAAGGAACAATTCCTTTTATTCCTTCTAAAAATCATTAGATTCACTTAAATCTTTCCATAATTTTTAGATTAAACCATTCTTAGATCTCGAAGAACAAAAACCCCCCTAAAAACAACATAAAATACAAAACAATGAAGCAAGGAGTAGGTTGCTTAAGAACACATAGTGCACCACACTTCATCAGTTTACAAACCTCAGATTGATAATTAATGCAAACAATTTAGGACACTAAATTGACTAAAAATTTGCTCATTTTTGAGCAACTTATTCCTCCTTCTGCATTTCTTTCAAAGCTTTAATGGACCCTCTGACTTCCCAAGGAAGAAGTGTGGGAATCCCTTCACGAGGGTAAAAACCATCATTCTTTTTTGCTTCTTCCCATTCTCTATTCTACTCATCTTGTTCCTTGCCTTAAATCGGCCCCAGCAGCAAGGGTGGACTAAGTTTCAAACCAAGCCACTGAATCTTTCTGGCCTGCATGGCCCTCTTGTATTGTGGTGCTCTTTTTAGGGAACCTCTCAATATTTCTGGTGTGTGGTACTCCATGTTTCTAAGGTTGTGAGGGATGATGTTCCATCTCCTATGACTATCCATTATGCACTCATCTCCCAACAACCTAGAAACATCATCAAAGTGAGCCATGGCTTGAGCTTGTGTGTGGAGGTACTTTCTTGCAAGTGCAGGATCCTTTTCTATCTTGAGATGGTTGTTGATGACTCCCCTAGGGATGAATAGTTCTACCCTAATGTGTAGAGGTACTATGTTTTTTCTCCTCATGGACCTTCTTGCTTCTTATGCTCGGGTCTCCTCATTAACCATCCAAGAATTTAATGCCATTAAATGCATGTCTCCCATTCTAGGATTAGGGTCCCAAATGTTCAAGTTTGTCAACACAAGATTGTGCATGTAGAATTCTTCCATTTTTTCTTTACCTGCCATACTTTAATGGTTGGAAAATTCAATGAACTATCTGCGGTTCTTAAATGTTAAGGATTCATGAGAGGCTAGTGTTTTGATTTGAAAAAGGGGCCACTACTCCTTGAGGTAAACTACATAGGAATCTGATGGGTATCTATGTTGGATGTCTTCCATGCACAAATCTTCCATGGTGGCCATTTGTTTTTCCTTTCGCTGGAGTTGCTCTTGCAATGCTACATTCTTTGCTTGGGCCTTCTGAAGTTGTTCTTTCAACATGGATTCTCTGAGCTTAACATTAGACAAATCCTTCCCCAAATCAACCATATTTTCCTCCATGACCCCTATGTCATGCACACCTTTGGTTGTGGAAATATTCATCCAATGATGAGTGTGTGCCCTCTCCTCTTCCAACCGATAGAATAAAGGCACTGCAAACTTCTGAGGAATCAATCTGCCCCCTTCAATATATGTGTAGTAGGAGCTGAGATCGCGTTGTGGGCTGGGATTTGGCACTACTGCTACATCTTTGAGGATTGGTTTTGGTGAGGTGGGCTCCTCCGTGTCATATTTTTCTCCCACTTTTTCATCTTGTCCTTTACCTTGTTCCTTGTCCTCAACTTCTCTAACCTCTTGCCCATATATGGTTGTATTTTCTTCCTCAAACAAGGCCTTTTTATTTAATTTTTGGCCTGTTGGAGTTTCCTATAGAAAAGACATATTTTCCTGTAGAAAAATCTGTTTTTCTTGCTGAAGACCTTATTTTGCTTGTTTTTCTCTTCTTCTTTTTTCGGTCTTTTGAAGGTGTGTGGGGGTTGCATGAGGTGTATGGGATGGCAACCTTTCTGAGTGTCTTCTATTGTAGGTCACAGGGGTCCTCATAGATAAGGTGACCTCTTACAAGCTTCCTTCTTCTAACCTTATTTCATCATGTTTCTTTGGTGATTCCTCAATGGAAATAGGGCTCTTGGTGGGAGTTTGTGGTTTCCCTTGCCTCACCCTTTGAATCTTCTTAGTCCTGAATTTTTTTTTTACAAGTGTGCTCAAAGTGGCTAGGGTAACAACCACTTCATGATCTGTAATCTCTGGTGACATGTTGGAGTCCTAAGGGGAGGTATCACTACCTAGAATAGCGTTCAATCCCTTCTTCTCCTATGCCTTTTCTTCCTTCTCCCCCTCTGATTTTTCTTTCTCTGTCTCTATTGTCTCTGTGTTTTTTGTTTCAATCTCCATTTCTTCTTTTTCTTCCTCGACTTCGGCCCGCTCTTCTTCTTCTTCTACCTCCTCTTCAACGTCCTCTTCTTCTTCTTCCACCTCCCTCTCTCTAAGACTAGAGGTAGAGGTTTGTCCTATATGGCTAGATATGAAGGCTTCTCTATCCATGTCTATGAAAGAGGACTAAGATACAAGGAGGTTTAATCTTCTCAATGCATCATTCACTATCAGTTTTATAAGGCCATGATGGGAAAAATGCTGGTATTTTCTTTTCCTCACCTTTTTTCTTGTGTCAGTTACGGAGTTCAAGAGGAAATGAGGGATGCTTAATCTCTACTCTAGAGGGATTTATCCTTGAAACCTAAGTGCATTCAACAACCTAAAATGGTACCCATAGACTACACTAAATCTGTCTTCACAAGAAATGAATTTCATGATACGGGAGGCTACTTCATTCCAGGAGTATGGAAGGTTTTCTCTCCTTACTCCATTCTTATCTTCAATGTATTCTTCTCCTGGTAGAAATAAGATTTTCTTGGTTGCGGTGCTTGGAATCCTCTCTTTAACCCATTTAATTCCTAAGGGCAAAGTTGTGACTCTTCTTATGAGTTCAGGTGACAGTGTGATGGATATGACCCTAACCACAGTGGTGGATCTCTCTTCTAAGTGTGATTGTAGAGCCACTGCAAATTCTCAAGCTATCTCTTCCTCAAAACCTTTCAAAAGCTTGAAAAAACCTAGCCATTGGTGATTTCTGAAAACTTCCATGACTTGAGGATGCTACCTAATTCTCTTAATATTAGTGGGCTCTTGTATGTTGAATCCCCCTCCCATTTTTTATGGTTGTGATATGAAGGTGGTAAGGTGTTTGAGAGTTATGTGAAGATATATTGGAGATGATAGTCTCAAAAAAAAAATACCCTTTAATTTCCAAATTATAACTTGTTGTGAGAAAATTTCATGGATAAATGTCAATTTTGAAGGGTCGCAACCACGTACCTCTGTCCTCTGGTATTTTTTCTTGGTAGATGGTTGCCTTAGGAAGTAATTTCACCCATAGGTGACTATGTGTTGCCCATTGTACCCTTTTTGATATGCCTGTGTAGTTTCCTGTAGCACGATGGTGCATGCAAGCTCTGACATCAATGTTGCTCTCCCTGATGCCTCCCACTACACTTTTTCTTTTTCTGCTCTTTCAAATGATAAGAGAAATGGTGAAAATGAGGCAATACTCACATTTATGACATTTTAAACTAAATTTGGAGCGGGGTGATGACTCATACTTAACATGAGTTTTCCTCTTTGAGACTGTGGGCCACCTATAAAATTTGTTCTATCAAAAGGTGGCCAAAACATTGTTGGAGCCTTCAAGAAACAATTTTTATGCAGAAATGTTATCTCTTGAAGACTCTTGAAGGCCTCATGCCTCTGTTCAAATTTTCATTGTTGTTCCCATTTCAAAGCTCAAAAAATTCTGCTGATTTCAAAGAGAAAGACTGCTGCAAAAAATCCATTTTCCTTTTCCCTCCATCTCAGAACTAACCTTCATTTTGCTTCCTCTTTCTTCATAAAATTCCTCTATCTTTCCTTTGTTCCATTTCCTCCTTCATAAAAATCCACCTTGCATAGTTTAAAACTCCTTTTTAAACTATATCGAAACTCTCAAAACCCTTGAAAAGCATTGAAAACTTCATAAAAATCACATTGTTTATATTATGGATTTAAGCCCCCTTGGGCTAGGTCCTTAACCATTTCCACTACATACGCCTTGGTGTTGGAACCATGCGCTAGCCATCCAAGCGCTTATCACATTGCTCGATGCCAATTAGCCCTGTGCATAAGCCCCTGGCCATATTATCTTCCATAAACCCACGGCCCCGCAGACGGGCGCCAAACCGTATTGCAAATATTTTTCCGCCCCAAAGTTTAAACCTTTGTTATAAATAATTTTTTGGGTTTTTAATGTGTTTTTTCGTTTTATTAAAAAGAAAAACCAGGCGGGATTCATCGCACTGCTTTTGCGAGGGCAGCGGTTTTTCTCGTTTGGCAGCGATTCCATTCAGCGACCGACACGTGGCCTCGAGCACTATTGGAAAATCGCTGCTCATCGCATGTTAAAGTTCGACTATGGACCCGACGCGATATTTATGTGCGCCGTCCGATCTGAGGCCACTCATCGGACGGTGATCACGCGTGGAAGAAGCTCGACAGTTAACCACAAGTACAATGCAGTCATAAAAGAATCTCTGCCGTCGATCTGATCAGTAGATCGACGGCCCACGATCATCCCGAACCCCACACACCGTTTTTAACCATTTTCGCCGAAACAAAGGTTTTTTAGCCCATTTTTATCCTATTTTCAAATAAAATAACTCATTTGCTTTGACTTTCCGCCCTCACTCCCGATCGTCGATCTTGCGCGATCGACGATTTTGATTTAATCTCCCCCTCCTTTCTCCTCTGACCTCCTCTGATCAATCCCGACCGTTGGATGATGCCATCCAACGGCCACGCTCACTCCACGTGCCTTCTGATGCAGTAAACCCATACATGCAGGATTTTATAAATGTTTTTCGTATTTTGCAGGGTTTAAAGATTTTTTCCGCTATATCTGAAGAAAATTCAAAGGCAGAGGGTGACGATTCTCCCGCCTTCGATTCACCAAAGAAAATCATTCGCAGGGTTTAAAATTCACGTTTCATCGGTGTCTCATAAGGCATTGATGCCATATCACCCCTACGCAGCCCTGCATACTAGAAAAACACAGTAAATCAAGCACCAATCAAAGAGTATCAGTGTCGAAGACAGAACACACCAGAACAGGAGATTGAGGACCTAAAACACAGATCTCAAGTAAATTAAAGGTGTTTTAGGGAAAGACGAAGACATCTGTCGAGCCGAGAAAGCCTCCACCACCATAAGAAGAGGCCAATTGAACCCTCTCCAGCTCCTAAAGACACCTGCAGCCTCACAGGAATCAAATAAGTTTTAGTCACTACCAGAACAAGAGGTGTTTGCCTAAAGACAGCTGAAAAATTAATGCAAATCAAAGATCTTATCTCTAATTTTCGGCAAAACTATTTTAAAAGATTAATAACAGCCCAGAAGCAGATCTTTTTCGATTATTAGGCCTCGAAAGGCAGAAACAGAGTTATGAAGCAGAATTAGAAATGATTACATTCCCGCATCATGCCTTGCCTGGTTCCAAAAGGCCAGGAATTGCATTAATTACATAATTAATGATACTTAAACCCTGGGAAATCATCCCACCTCCTCATTCTTCTATAAATACTTCTGTAGAAGATGAGCCAATGTTGGTCTCTGGACATCTGATTGTATGTAATAGTTCTCTAAAGTTACCGATGCCCTGTGTGCAATTTGAAGATACATAAGCTGATATGAGAAGTTTGAAGTTGTAGAGACCCACCGGGCTTGCTAATCGTTACTGGTTTGAACATCAAATACAAGCTGCTGATTCATGGGATCCTGATTTGTGTTAATGGTGATGTGTTCCTCACTGTCAATTGTTATTTTCTTTAATGTTTTCACTCTGTTCACTTTCTCTGATAAGGAGCAGCAAACATAGAGCTAGGACTTACTCTCAATAGTACCCTACTCTTACTAAAAGCTTTATTTTCTATGTTTTCTTCATTTGAAAGTTCTCTTGAAAGAGCATATTAAAGCAGGTTGGTTTCAAAGCACTTGCCTGATCTAGATTGCTCTTTGTGATGATTATCTACGTTTTCCTTTAGAATATGCTGAAAGCAGGTTGGTTTCGAAGCACTCATATGATCTTAAGCTATTCTAATTGTTCTAAAAATGTTTTTAACTGAAAGTCCTTTAATTCAGGGTAGTTTAAAACCACTTACTTGATCTCAGAATACTTTTGTGTTTTGTTTCTCTAAGTACATGCCAAAGCAAGATAGTTTTAAAGCACTTACTTGATCTCAGGCTGTTCACTGTTCTTCATTTGTGTTCTCCATTTCCTATCTGTTTCATTCCATACAATAAACTTAAGAGATCCTTTGACATAAGTGACTTGCCCCATGGATCCTTCTTGAAACTTGCTTTCCAATTAAAATCCTCCTATGAATCCATAGCCCAATGGGTTAAAGCTATTTTTTACCCTTTCTATCAGCTGAATCATTCCTTCATTTGCATACATCATCACCCTTTATTATGAACTGCCTTCACCTTCATCATGTCTTTGCCCAACCAAAACAAAAAAAACAAACCCGTTCTCTTCATAACTAGCCTAATATCACATTTCAGGCTTTAAAGATCACATCTTTAAATTCATTCATAGAGAGATTCCTCTCTGGATTCAGGAGGGCTAGATCCTTGAATCCCAAAGTGGTTTGATGTTGTCTTATCTTTTGGTTTTTGTCAATGGCCAAAACATAGGAACCCCAACATAATGGCGACTCCACTAGGGACTTTGAGTGCTTTTGGGTCTAGATACCTTTAAAGACCTCAAAAAACCCTTGATTCAAGAAAATTGTGCAGTGAGTAAAAAGCAGCCTTTTCAAGCACTACCAAGAAATGGTAATCATGATGAAACTTGTTTGAATCAGTGACAAACTAGGCAAACCCTAGGATTCTCATAAGGCTTTATCTAACCTTGAAAAATCAGCTATCTTAGCCATAAGAGTAGACTGTCTTTGTCTCATAACCGTAGCTAAGTTTTGAAACAAAGTTAGGACATTCTTGGAAACCACACAACTGAAAAATAACTCAGAAAACACAAAAATAGTTCACATTGATATTCAATAAACATGGTAGCAGACCATAACACCTTTTACCTCCAAAAGAGCTAAAAACTTCCACTTGGAGACTCCACAACCCTGCAGACCTTAAGACTCCACTGGGAGGACCCTAATCATTATAAAACCATTCAAACTCAGTAAGAGGGCTTTAGGATTAAAGTTTTCTTAGCAAAAGATCAGTTAAACCGCTCAAATATTGTCATATCTGGTTAACACTTTTTTGTTTAGTTAGGTCTAAAAAACACAGCATAGTGGCTTCTAGAAAGACTCACACTAGAGCCTATTTTGACCCTGATCCACCTGAGATAGTTGATAACCCAGAAAGTATCCTTAGGAAGTCTCCTAGGATTAAATTATCAACTGTTCTCGGATCACCCTTAAGAGCTAATTCAGTTCCTGAAAATCTTTCAGCTCTACCACAATCACAAGTTGACTTAGTGAATCCATTTAGAACTAGGTCTCTTGATGATTTAG
This sequence comes from Pinus albicaulis, assembly GCA_034641835.2. Taxonomy (NCBI): domain Eukaryota; kingdom Viridiplantae; phylum Streptophyta; class Pinopsida; order Pinales; family Pinaceae; genus Pinus; species Pinus albicaulis. The sequence goes on from JAXQQM020070840.1 coordinate 78,430, forward strand.
ATCAGTTAGATTCTGAGTATTCACTTTCATCTCTTGAAACAAGTGAAAATACTGGTAGCAGAGAAGCAACACCTCCGGACTTACATTTCCTTCACGACTTAGGTGTCTCTCATCGAAGGTCAGCTCAGCAATCTACTCTTGGTCCATCCACTTCTGCTCACCCTACATCCACTGTTCAAACCTCTCCATTCCAACCCACTTTCCCTCCTGTTAATCCACCTCCACCACATATCATGGCAGCATGGTATGCTCTCTTAGTCCTTCCTGTACCATTATTCAACCTTCTGCAGGACTATCAGTCCAAAATTCCATTATATGATGCTAGCAATGCTACAACTACATCACAACATATGGATAAGATGAATGACTACTTTGACAGAAATGAAATTGATGATGATTCTGTCAAGCTTGGATTATTTTCTCAAATCTTAGGAGGGGAAGTCAGAAAATGGTTTAAAGGCTTAACCCCTCATAATATCAATGATCTCCAAGCCTTCCATCAGGCATTCTTAAGCAAATGGGAAGTAAAGAAAAACCCTCTCCAAGTCCTTTATGATTACAAGAACCTCCATAGAGACACGAGGGAAAGTGTACAAGCTTATTGTACCAGATTTAATAGTGTATATAATGCACTTGCCCCAGATCTAAAATATCCACAAGGCTCAGCTTTAAAAAAATTTCCTGAAGGGTTTGACCCTGAGATGGCCTATCAGCTGAGAGAGAGAGATCCTGCAACTCTTGAAGAAATGCAAAAATGTGCTTTTGCTGTAGAAGTAAACTTGATGGAGAAGAGAGAAGGAATGAAAAATGAAAAGATAGTGTCCTTTAGAGAGGAATCTACACCCTCTACTTCCAACTCAAAAATGGAGAGAATGATGGAGGAAATGATGAAGAAAATGAGCATCCTTGAGAGAGCACAAGCCAGTCAAAACCAAACTGCTCCTCAAAACAAAAACTAGAACCAGAATCAAAATTTTAGAAGGAACCAACCTCCAAACAGACCTAGGGAAGATGATCAACAAATCACTCCTCCCTTTCATCAAAACTATATAAGTGAGGTTGAGGAAACAGATGAGATAACAGAGGAAGATGATATCAACATGTTGGGGGTAGATAATGATGACTTTGAGATTCATTATTATAGAAAACAAGGTCTTCATCCACCTTATGATGAGAACAAAGATGATGATGGAATTTATTTTCAAGACATGGAAAATGTCATCATAGAGTCTAAAAAAGAATATGACCTTAGAAGCAAAACCAGTCGACAAACTCCCAACACCAAAACCTCTGACAAATCTTCACAAAAAAACACTACAACCAAGCCTAAAATTGTCAAACAAAGGATAAAACAGTGGATGTGAATTCTGATAAAGGTAGAGAGAAAGGTACTTAAAACAATGAAAAACAGAGTGCGGAAAGTAGTAGTACTACCACTTTAGCTAGTACTCCTATTAGGACCATTTTGTCAAATATGAATAGAACAAATCAGCAAGCTGATGTTGCTGATCGACTGGCAGCTAGTAAGGCTGAGACAAGTTCTTCAAAGAACCAAATTCGTTTAAGCCTAGAACAGGAAATTTCAAAGATTAGAATCTCTGTTCCCCTGACTGAGTTAGCTGCCCAGAATGTATATAGGACCCAAATTTTTAAGGCTTTAAATATTAAGGATAATAATGATATAGTCAATCTTAACGATGACCAGCCAGAGCTAATTTTTGGTCCTAAGATTGAAGGTATATATCAAGAGGGACTTGTTCATCCCTTTTATGTGAGTTTAAATGTTCATGAAAAAATCCTGCATAATGCTATGCATGACTCTGGAGCCTCGCACAACCTTATGCCAAGGGTAATAATGGAAAGGCTAGGACTAGAAATAACCAGACCTTACAAGGATTTATATTCTTTTGATTCTAGCAGAGTGAAGTGCCTTGGCCTAATCAAAGACCTTTGTGTGAGTTTGACTCAAATCCCAGCCAAGTGCATGGTTATGGATGTTGTGGTGGCTGATGTGCCTCCTAAGTATGGCATGTTGTTGTCAAGGTCATGCGGTGCCAAGCTGCAAGGTACCATACAGATGGATGGGACATCTGCCACTATCCCTGTCTTTAGCCAGCTTAGAAGACTATACAGAGAGGCAGACATGAGATTCATGGTTAGTAGCTCAGAAAAGCCTGAAAATTCCCCCATTTACTCTGTCCATAAAGACCTGGATTCGTTTATCCTTTACAATAATGAATCCACAAAGGAGTCAGAGCCAGAAGACAATGACTCAGATAACCAGTTAGAGGCCCCTAATCTAGAAATGATGGCAGTTCTAGATATGAAAGAAAACAAGAGAGAAACTATTGAACATTGCGCTGAAACAACAGACCAGAGTGAACAAAGCCAAGATGGAAAACAACAGACTACCCCTCACGCTCAACTCCATGAAAATCCTGAGGAATGAGACCCAGCACAACATGTTGCGGATCTCAGAATAGAACATAATGATGAACAAGGGAATAGGGATGAAAACGATGTTAACCCTACAAAA